>VNJN01000080.1:0-17375 GCA_008042485.1 Drosophila mayri | reverse complement strand
TGGAAGCTATATGGATATATTCGGCCGATTTTCATGAAATTAAAAGCGAAATTCAGGAATAATATAAAACGGCTACATCTCAACTTTGATGAAAATATGTTGAAAACTTACAAAGTTATTATTTATTATTTTATTTTCCTGATTGTTCCTATGGAAGCTATAGGATATAGTAGGCCGATTTTCATGAAATTAAATGCGAAATTCAGGAATAATATAAAACGTCTAAATCTCAACTTTGATGAAAATATGTTGAAAACTGACAAAATTATGGGGTTTTCTTTTATTTTCCTGATTGTTCCTATGGAAGCTATATGGATATATTCGGCCGATTTTCATGAAATTAAAAGCGAAATTCAGGAATAATATAAAACGTCTAAATCTCAACTTTGATGAAAATATGTTGAAAACTGACAAAGTTATGATTTATTATTTTATTTTCCTGATTGTTCCTATGGAAGCTATATGGATATAGTCGGCCGATTTTCATAAAATTAAAGCCGAAATTCAGGAATAATATAAAACGTTTAAAAGTCATCATTGATGAAAATTTGTTTAAAACTGACAAAATTTTGGGGTTTTCTTTTATTTTCCTGATTGTTCCTATAGGAGCTATAGGATATAGTAGGCCGATTTTCATGAAATTAAATTCAGGAATAATATAAATCGTCTTAATCTCAACTTTAATGAAAATATGTTGAAAACTGACTAAGTTATGATTTATTATTTTATTTTCCTGATTGTTCCTATGGGAGCTATATGGATATAGTTGGCTGATTTTCATGAAATTAAAACCGAAATTCAGGAATAATATAAAACGTCTAAATCTCAACTTTGATGAAAATATGTTGAAAACTGACAAAATTATGGGGTTTTCTTTTATTTTCCTGATTGTTCCTATGGAAGCTATAGGATATAGTCGGCCGATTTTCATGAAATTAAAAGCGAAATTCAGGAATAATATAAAACGGCTAAATCTCAACTTTGATGAAAATATGTTGAAAACTGACAAAATTATGGGGTTTTCTTTTATTTTCCTGATTGTTCCTATGGAAGCTATATTCGGCCGATTTTCATGAAATTAAAAGCGAAATTCAGGAATAATATAAAACGTCTAAATCTCAACTTTGATGAAAATATGTTGAAAACTGACAAAGTTATGATTTAGAAGACTAACTGCAAAGTTTCATTCAGATAGCTTTAAAACTAAGGGACAAGTTTGCGTGAAAACGGACAGACGGACATGGCTAGATCGACTCGGCTGTTGATCCTGATCAAGAATATATATACTTTATAGGGTCGGAAATGTCTCCTTCACTGCGTTGCAAACTTCTGACTAAAATTATAATACCCTGCAAGGGTATAATAAGAAGAATTTACATAAAATATAAACAAGTAAAAATAAGTTTTCAATAAATCAATCAAAATAAGAAAATTAAAATAAGAAATTAAAAAATACACAATTTTATTCTAACAAATCAAAAACTTGTTTCGAAAGAATCGTTTTAGATTTGTTGGGTAAAGTTTGCTGCCCTGTTATCACAAGGTAATAACAACCTATTTATAAGGTCTTTA
This sequence comes from Drosophila mayri, assembly GCA_008042485.1. Taxonomy (NCBI): domain Eukaryota; kingdom Metazoa; phylum Arthropoda; class Insecta; order Diptera; family Drosophilidae; genus Drosophila; species Drosophila mayri. Next base: position 15,803 of record VNJN01000080.1, on the reverse strand, counting down.
TTAGTGGTTAAACGTGAGTTTTTCGTGTATGATTGACGTCCTCGTCCTTTGACAGGAACGCATCTTCTTCTTAGAGCTCTGCAATTGATATTAATCCATATTGAATAACATTTGGGGCATGAATTAATATTTTATGAATAAATGAATTTTTTGAATATTTATAAATTTAAGCGACAGATAGTTGCATAATACAATAATGGATAAAGATACATATACTACATATATGTTTTTTTTATTTCCTGATTGTTCCTATGGCAGCTATAGAATATAGTTGGCCGGTTATCATGAAATTAATATTGAAATTCTGAAATAATATAAAATGGCCAAATTTCAAGTTTGGTGAATATTTATCTTGAAAACTTATAATGTTATGGATTCTTCTTTTATTTTCCTGATTGTTCCTATGGAAGCTATAGGATATAGTAGGCCGATTTTCATGAAATTAAAACCGAAATTCAGGAATAATATAAAATAATATAAATATGTTTAAAACTGACAAAGTTAAAATTTTTTTTCAAAACATTTTCCGATTGTTCCTATGGCAGCTATATGATATAGTCTTACGATCCGGCCCGTTCCGACATATGTACGAGTGAGATTATATAGAAGACTAACTGCAAAGTTTCATTCAGATAGCTTTAAAACTGAGGTTTGCGTAGAAACGGACAGACGGACATGGCTAGATCGACGAAGCTGTTGATCCTGATCAAGAATATATATATTCTTTACTGTGTTGCAAACTTCTGACTAAAATTATAATACCCTGCTAGGGTATAATTATGGCCACAAACGGCTGTTGCAGCATGCCGCATTTGGTTGACCAACTAGACCAACAAATATTCTTACCAGTTCTTGATTGTGATCGGATAAGAATCTTATAAGATATTCGAGAAGCAATTTTAATAAATGGTAATAATTATTAGCCGCTTTAATGCAATAATAACGGGTTGTTACACACATAGATACACGTGTGTTTTTTTTTTTTTTTTTTTTTTGTATGCATGTGATTATATTACACTTGTTTTTGCATTTGTCCGTTATGTTCAAAAATATATTAACTATTTACTATGGGTAGCGGGTATCTCACAATCGAGCTCCCTCGACTGTAGATTTCTTACTTGTTTTCTAACATTTTTCCGATTGTTCCTATGACAGCTATATAGTCGTCCGATCGGGCCCGTTCCGACATATGTACGAGTTAGAGTATATAACAGACTAACTACAAAAATAGCTTTAAAACATTCAGATAGTTTTAAAACTGAGGGACTAGTTCGCGTATAATCGGACAGACGGACATGACTGGATCGACTTGGCTGTTGATCCTAATCATAATTTATAGGGTCGGAGATGTTTGCTTCACTGTGTTGTAAACTTCTGACTGAAATTGTTATACCCTGCAAGGGTATAAAAACATGTTGAACCAGTTTTTTTATATATTTATTTTAAATTAAATTAATTTAGCCATTTTTTTCAAAAAGAACGGCCATTTAAGTCGAAAATTATACATGTTCATAATTGAATAAATTTAAAGGTTGTTTTACATTTCAATATAAAACTAACTACAAAAAATATTTTCCTTTTATTTGAAACAATTTGTATTTGTTTAATCCTTAAATCTAATAAGATACACAAAATTATCAGCATATGTGTTGTGTATTCGTTGTAGATTTAGTTTTCATGTGATGAGGCGTTTAGCCGTTTACGTATGATTGACCTACGGTTGATCGAACTAAAACGAATTTAACATTTTTCGTGTATACTTAATCTCTTATTTTTTTTGTAATTTCTATTCTGTTGTCTTTTCTTAAAGTGTAAGTTCTTTGTTGTAAATGAGAGCAGAGGATTTCTTGTATTTATTTAACCATTCTTATAGTTGCTTCATTGATGTTTTTGGTATGGCACTGATTTGGTATTGGCAAGTGGGTCAACATATTATATGGCAAGGGTAATGGGTAGAAAACTCCACGTATTTTGCTTTGAGCAGCTGCATCAATGATGATGAGCCTTTCTTGGCTAGTAAAACTACATCGAGAACATTCGCTCTACTTTTCCACAGGCTGGTTATTTGCCAGCCCCCTCGGTCTGCTGCATTTGCACGAGCAACAGGAGGATACGATTCATTAGATTGTCTGCCTCTGAGTCCTCCATGCTGTTAAGCTTGGCCGAGATGAATCCACAGAACTTGGAGTTGAGAACCTCGCGAACAGTTTGCGGAGGGGGCAGGTCAATGCTTTCTGGGGCACCAGAGCTTTGTTGTTGTCGCAAGTGTCTGTGTTGCTGCAGCATTTGATCCTCGTAATCGTCACCATCGATTATAGCACCACCATCTCCGTCTTCCAGGACATCCTGGTCGCCGTTGCGACGACGCTTGCATGGCAGACCCACCTCGTCCACACACGTATTGGTGCCCACCGGCGAATTGGATTCAAGAATGAGCGGATAGGGAAAGTCCGCGTCTATAGCGTCCAGTTCCTCCACCGCATCAGATCCGTGGCCGGCGTCCTCGTCTCCGCTGCGCAGTGAGCTAGCATCCATGTCCTCATAATTATGATGATTATGTTGGTGCTCGTTTCGGGTTGAGCTTACTCGGCTGTCATTGGGCGCCTGGTGCTGGTGGGCGGGAAGCGGCAAAGTGGGTGGTATGCCGCTTCCGCCACCAGAGCTGCTGCCACTGCTGCTGCTGCCAGCCCCGCCACCCGCCGAGAGATCCAGCTCTGCCTTCACGTAATAATCGCAGTAGTAATCGTCGCCGCTCACATTCAGCGACTTCGAGAGATTTAGTACTTCAGTTGACTCGTTAAAGGTCGATGAAACCTTCAGAGACGTTGCCTTTCCGGCTGCTCCCAAGACGCCGTGACTGTTATTATTATTATTATGCATTTGAGCGTACGCGCTTAAGCTGAGATCGGTGGCATGCGCAGCGCCTCTGAAATAGACCAAAAAGTGTATAAGTATAACGTGATATAATTATATATCTGAAAGCGTTGAAGATTATATTTTGCCTCCTAAATATTGTGTACAAAATAAATTATTCTATGATAAACTAGATTCAGAAAGCTGAAATTTGCACCTGCACTTGCACTCGAACTAACCGTTGCCATGACAGTTAAAAAATATTATTTAAATACAAACTCATAAATACTTATGTGCGGACATTTTTTTAAATTAAAATTATTCAAATTAAGACGGTAAGATTGCTTTCCGCTAAACACCAGATATTGCTTTGCTGTATCGTGTACTTCTCATACAACTTAACAACATACATACATACATATATATGTACATATTTATACCCATGCAAGGTATTTGATATCAGTCAGTAGTTTGCAACGCAGTGAAGGAGACATCTCCGACCCTATAAAGTATATATATTCTTGGTCAGGATCAACAGCCGAATCGATCTAGCCATGTCCGTCTGTTCGTCTGTCCTTCTGTCCGTCTGTCCGTTTCTACGCAAACTAGTCCCTCAGTTTTAAAGTTATCTGAATGAAACTTTGCAGTTAGTCTTCTATATACTCTCACTCGTATATATGTATGTCGGAACAATAGGAACAATCAAGAAATAAAAAAAAAACATAACTTAGCCGATTTTCAAACCATTTTTATCAAGTTTGAGATTTGGCAACTAATAATTATTACAGAATTTCGATGTTCATTTTTTGTTAAAATTCTGCAAGGGTATATAAACTTTAATGAGCCGAAGTTAGCTTCCTTTCTTGTTTTCAAATAGCGCTTCCAAAGAGGGGAGTAGCAAAAATTGAAAACAAACTTGATGTGGTGGTGTTTCTAGCTCTTATAGTCTATGAGATCTAGGCGCTCATACAGACGGAAGGACGGACGGACGGACAGACGGACATGGCTTTACCGACTCCTTTAGTGGTCCTGACTAATATTTGGGTAACTCTTGGGGGTCTGCTACAGAAAATCGCACTCGCACAAAATTAAAATAACGTGTACCTTTTGTACAGGGTATAAAAATCATAACTTTGTTGTTATATCCTTGCAGGGTATTATAATTTCAGTCAGAAGTTTGCAACGCAGTGAAGGAGACATCTGCGACCCTATAAAGTATATATATTCTTGATCAGGATGAACAGCCAAGTCGATCTAGCCATGTCCGTCGTCCGTCTGTCCGTCCGTCTGTCCGATTATACGCAAACTAGTCCCTCAGTTTTGAAGCTATCTGAACGAAACTTTGCAGTTAGTCTTCTATATACTGTCACTCCTACATATGTCGGAACGGGCCGGATCGGACGACTGTATCATATAGCTGCTATCGGAACAATCGGAAAATTTTTAGAAAAAAAAATTTAGCTTTGTCAGTTTTCAACATATTTTCATCAAAGTTGAGATTTAGCTGTTTTATATTATTCCTGAATTTCGCTTTTAATTTCATGAAAATCTGCCTACTATATCCTATAGCTTCCATAGGAACAATCAGGAAAATAAAAGAAAAATCCATAACTTAGCCGATTTTCAAACCATTTTCATCATGTTCGAGATTTGGCCACTAATTATTATTACAGAATTTCGGTGATAATTTTTATTTTAATTCTGCAAGGGTATATAAACTTCGGTGAGCCGAAGTTAGCTTCCTTTCTTGTTTTTCAACATATTTTCAACAATTTTTAGATTTTACAACTTATTATTATTTCAGAATTTTGGCTTTAATTTTATAAAAGTTTAAAGACTATCCTATATCTGCCATAGGAAAAATTAGGAATATAATAGAATATATCATAACTTTGCTGTTTTCAACATATTTTTCAGAATTTCGCTTTTAATTTTAAAGTTGAATTGCATTAACCAGGTATATCAACTTCGCCGAACCGAAGTTAGCTTCCTTTCTTGTTCCCTTATTAACTTAGTTAACTTACTATAATTGTAAACTGAACGGATATATAAACTTTAGCTTCTTGATGTTGCATTAATTCCTTGACTGCTTTTTATTATTTGTAATATTTATTTTACTCACAGCGTTGAAATTTCATTATACAGCCAAGTTTGTGTGTATAAAACAAAAAAAATTTAAAACAAAAGAAAATAATTAAAAATTTCATTTTGATGGATTTCTAAAGAATACTTAGGATATTTAGGTCGGAAATCTCCTTTACTGCATTGCAAATCTCAATACCCCCCCTTTTGCCATCTGAATAAGGTTAATAGGTTAGGTTAGGTTGAGGCGGCGATGTGGTGCCGATGACTGACACCCCCATCCACTTGAGCCGCTTGGGCTCCTTGTGATACCGCATAGGCAAGGATCCTACTGGAGGACCTCTCCCTTCCTATTTACTTGTGTGCCCAAGGGTGTTCTATCCTTCCTGCGGCGGCTCGCGGTCCCATCCAGATTTTCGGATGAAAGCAACGAGTCTGTGTGGAGTGACCTCCGCGAGGTCTGTTAAGTCCGTGAGTGTTGCTGCGCCCAGGAATTTGAGTCGGCTGCGCCCCAGCGCAGGGCATTGACACAGAAGGTGTGCGACTGTCTCTTCCTCTTCCACGTCCCCACAGCTCCTGCAGTAGTCATAATGTGGCACCGCTAGTCTAGCCGCGTGTGCTCCTATTAACCAATGTCCCGTAATGGCCTTGACTGCCAGACTACAGTCCTGTCTATTTAGGGCGATGAGCATCATTGACCTCTTCCTAGATCGAATGGGCCATATCATGCGTGAGTTCCTGCAGTTTTGGAGATTTCTCCATTTCCTCAGTGATGCGCGGTCAAAGTGATCCCTGCATTATAACGTTAATAAAGTAAATAACTTTTTATGTACATATAATCCATAAGTGGCAACGTGACTTAGTCAAATCGAGTAAAGGTTATTGAGAAAAAACGTGTAAATACATTCAAAGTTAATGTAAATCTAGCAAATAGTCGTTTTGATCTCAATAATTTACAAAACCTTCCTTTTAAAAACGTGTTCAAACAAAACCCAAAGGCAAGATAGACGGAATGCAAGAACATGAAAAGATCTTTAATGTCCATAGTTCGGGACTCGTTTCCTGTCCCTGCTTCTCAAGTTTCAAGAGCATTTCCTTGACAATGCAGCTGCTTATCCCTGCACACGACTGAACGTTGCTATTCTTGGCCTTCCCCAACTATGTTTGAAGGGAGTTTGCCAAATGACGCAGCTTGGCCCATTTGGCTTGGCTACGACGGCAGGTTCGAGAGCATTTTTCTCGCCGATGTCGTTCAACCCTCCCGCTGTCGACATACATACATATGTATATATATCACAAAGTCGTCGCAGGTAGTTGACAGCGGGGAAACTTGTAAGCCGATACTCGTCTCTCACAGAACTAATCACGTTCAAATGAATTTTCACATGCTCCACAATCGGGAATGGATCTGCTTGTTTGCGGCTCCTGAGGTCCCTTACTTGGTTAGGTTTTTTTTCGGTTGTGAGTCGCTGGGCTTATCAATATTTGCATCCGCTAAGGCTTAGGTCTGAAGCCATTTTCCTAGTCTGCGGCTGTGTGTCTAGTACTGCAGAGCTGTACATATGTACATACATATATGCTTATCGATAGGTTATTTTGTTTCCTACCAAACTAACAAGTTCGTGATTTACAAATGGTTGAGGTTGCTTAACAAGGGCCCGCAAAAGATTGTACTATTAACTTGAACCAGTAAAAATGTAAAACAATTGCTAAAATTTTAATATATCCTTAAGGTTACCATATTAGACTATATTCATATTATTTTATTATTTCAGAATTTCGTTTTTAATATATAAACTTAGGATTGTTTCCTTTCTTGTATATATTTATATAGCTTCCTTTCTTGTTTTATATATATATATATATGTATATATTTATTTATATATATATGTATATATAAATATATACAAGAAAGGAAGCTAGCCTATGTTTATATATTAAAAACGAAATTCTGAAATAACAAAATATTTTATGAAAATATGTTGAAAACCGCAAAGATATGTTTTTTATATTATTTTTTACCGTTTGCTCCTATAGCAACTTATGATATTGTCTTCCAACTTTTATGAAATTAAAACCGAAATTGTGATATAATAATAAGTTGCCAAATCTCAAAATTGAGGAAAATATGTTGAGAAATAGCTAAGTTATGATTTTTTCTTTTATCTCCCTGATTGTTCCTATGACAGCTATAGGATACAGTTGTCCGATTTTCATGACATTAAACACGATATTCTGAAATAATATAAAGTGGCTAAATATCTAATTTGAAGAAAATATGTTGAAAACTAACATCGTGAAAGAATTTTTCGATCGTTCCTATGGCAGCTATGATTCAGTCGTCCGATCCGGCCTGTTCCGACTTATGTACGGAAATGTCTCCTTCACTGCGTTACTAACTTCTGACCAAAAAATTTAATACCCCGCAAGGGTATACAAATAGATACATAAACATACATACATATATATATGCGTATTTGTTATTCATTAGCAAGGAAATATAATTTGGCAAATATGAAGACAATTTTAAACGTTATTTTAATATCATAAATTACTAGTTATTAAAGTAAGTTATACATATACCCTGAACCACAACATGCTACTGCTATTGGTGACGCATTGGTGGATTTAGTCCGAGGCAATGATTTTTGGGCGTGGTGCCGGACTTGGCCAGCGGATGGTATGGGGTAGTCGCCAACAAGGGGTGCTCAGAAATTTCATCAATTTCGCAGCTCATTTGCTTATTAAATCATAAGCGTGACACAGCTCAGGCGTACATTCGCACACCCATGGGCTCTCTTTCGTGTCAGTGTATATGTGGGTACCAGGTCGAGAGATGATGATGATGAACGGTGAGGGGACACGGGCACCGAGACTGAGACACAAATCGGCTGCAAAGGCGGTGGCAAACGCAGAGGCGCAAGCGGCGGCGGAGCAACCCCTTAGCCCTGACTGTAGACAGCTAGCTAAGTCTGGTCGTGATCATATTTTTAACCCTGATACGTTCAATTGCTCAGGCAGACACATTCTCCCCTATCCCACAGACACTCGCATTCGCTCCCGCTCTCTTTTCTAAACTTGGTCCACTAGCGACTCGCGATCCGTATTCTTTGCTGATTGTCATTTGTAGTGCTCTCATTAATTTATCGCTCTCTCGCCCTCCTCCGACCGAACGGACTGCGTTTGCAGCTTCCCCAATTTTGTTTTTTTGGTTCAAGTGGCGATGATGCCGCAGCGCTGTATAATATTTGCCGCTTGGCGAGATCTGTTTTATGGCTATGGCTCTGGCTGCCTTTGGCTGTGGGCACAGTTCTGCCTCCGGCTGCGGCTTAAGCGCTGTCCGAGTGGCCGGGCCCGTTGCGATGTCTGTTATCAGCTCGAAATAATAAAAATTTAAATATATACATACACACACACACTCTCACCAGCTTATGTGTGTGTGTGCGGGCATGTGTCGGAGCCGTCGGCTGCTTGTTGCCCATGTGGGTACAGTCAATTGAAAGGAAATGGCCTTATTTCATATAAATATGTACATAAAGTACAACACACACACACACACCCATAGCGCGGAGCGCGGGTACGGCTCCATATGAGCCAGAACATTGGTCGGGGGCAGACTCTCGACTCAGACCATTTGCGGGTCTCGAGCGCGGTCATTCCTTTGTTCGCTTTGGTTTTTTCCACATTACCGCTTTCCAGTGTCCACATGCCCTTGTGCGTTGTTTTTGTTATTTGTTTTGTTGTTTTCTCTGGGCAGATGTTTTTCTCAGACAACAGGACTGAGATTTCTTAGAGTTCCTGCGCATTTATGCAAATCGACAGGGCCAAGGGGAACATCATATCCGCCGCAGCTCGAAAGGAACTGCTCATTTTCAGACCCACTACCCGTAGTGCCGGCCGATAGATATCAGACAGAGAAAGCTATCTTCGACCCCATAAAATGTTTATGTAAATATGTACACATGTACATACATATACATATATATACATACATATGTACATTTTCTTGATAAGCGTCATCAAACGGCGATTTGGCCATGTCTTAGAGTTAGAAAATTTTGTGATATAGTGCGTATGCATCTTTTGCACCTTTTGTTTTTGCACCTTGTGCAATAAATATATTTGATCGGAGTATTGCATTCAGATGGTTAGTAATTTCTCACAACCTGGTTGTGAACTGGGTCAATAAAAAATAAGACTTTTGTTTTATGTCCACGTCTAAATCTTGCAAAATCCGAACCTAATGCCGAACCTGTAAAAAAAAGTGGTGCACTTATGCTGATTGCTGAAAACAAAATAAACTCTGCAGACCGGCTATTTCTACAGTATATGTAAAAAAAACACCCACTTCTTGAGTTTTTCTAAAAAACTGGAATAATTAGTCATCTAAGGGGAGGCTAAATTTAAGTTTCAAGTTATCAATTCACCGTTGCCCCATGACAAGTCCAAGCACAAAGCCCAAGACAGAGCCCAAAAAGCGATTCATTAAATTTGAGCTGCACTTTGATCGTCACTTATGACTCGACGGTGCACTATAGTCCAGGGGACCACTTTTCTTGACCAATATTAATAACTCCGTTAATTTAAAAGGTATCAACCTGAAACTTTACCAATCGTATTTTGGTAATTAAAGGATGATACTGTATTGAAATTATGCGGATCAGAAAACTATATCCTATAGCTTCCATAGGAACAAAAAAAATTTTTTTTAGATACATTTATAAAACTTCGGTTACTTTAAGATTATTTAATTTTATTAAAATCGGATAACGAATACCTATAGTTTTCATAGTAAAAATACGAATATAGTGTCAATTTTGCCTATAATTGGATGGAAAATGAATTATAAAATCATTAAATGATTTTACATTTTCTTTTTACATTGTGTCATATCTAGTTGACTATACTCTATAGTTTTTAGTGGATTTTTATATGTTTGCATTAGTTTTAGGACATTTTTAATGATTTTAAGATGCAATTTTCATACAATTAGGGTAATCTTTAAATCAAAATTTAAAGAAATGTGGTCAAATGTGGCATTAGTGACTATATGCAATCGAAAGACAATTAAATACTCTACAACACACACTAGGTTTCAAGGTGGGACTAGGTGGGATTCACTAGATTTACCTTCCAAAAATTGGTTTTAAAAAAAATTACATGTTTTGGAAGACAAACTTTAACGTAAAAGTACAAAACTATAACAACAACTGAGGTCAGTGAAAATTTTAAAATAAGTAATTTAAACATTTTTAAATAGAATTCGTTAAAAAAAATAGTGCTTTTTTACGCACTTCAACTCTGCCCGTTTTCTTGTGAACAAACAGCTGACTTTAGCCGCTTTTAAAAAATGGGTTTTGGCCAACTAAAGTGGTCGGCTGGACCATAGTGCGGTGGTTGCCGGCTTATCGAACGCAATGTAATATTATTTGGTTTCCCTGGCACGAAAAACTCATGGGAGTATTGACAGTTGTAAATAAAGCCATCATTTGCTCTTACTGTTTACTATTATATGCGTTTATTACACCCTTTTAAGTTGCAGGATCAAAAACAATATGTAAAAATGTTTCTCTTTTCTTTAACTTCCTTTTTGCCAAATGCGAAATGATTGGTTTAAAAATTAAGAAATTTGATTGGAAGGAAATTGATTATAACCAAGATTGAGTTTTGCTTAAAATATTTAAAGTAGAGTAATAATTCATTCTCTTACTACTTAAATTATTAAATAATAATGGTATGAAACGTATTATTTAATAAAGATGTATCGAAAGGAAAAATAAACTCCATGCAATCGTTATACTCACTTTCTCTCTCTGATGACATCTCGAAGGAAATCCATAGCTTCATAGAGGCTCCACTTTGGCTTAAACCCATTGCCCATCAGCTTGACATGAGCCAACTCCCTGCGGTAAGACTCTCGAAGGGACTTAAAGGCCCGTGCTACGCGGCGGCCGGGGGCGTTGAACTCGCGTCCAATGTGCTCCCAGGCACGGCTTTTCTCCTCCTCGGCACCCTTGAAGTTTGGCAGGCGAGAGTCCCAGAGGATCGGATTATCGTGAACCATCTGGATGAGCTTCAGCTTGTCGGAGGCGTTGCGTCGCACAACTGTATACATACAATAAGATTCCACTATTATCACATCTATGTTAATATATTGATTATTGTAATGAAATTTCTGGTAGAATTTTCTTTAATCATTAACTTAAACTCAAATAAACCCCCCCCATACATACATACACACATACATATGTACATATGTAGATAAGTGTAAATATTTGCGATTTGGTTGGCTTCAAGTATTTTAAAATAGTTATTTCTTCAATCTGCAAAGCGTTGTTTTGCAAATACACTGTTTTGTTTTTGTTTCTGAATCAAAAAAATTAGTTTAACTAAAATGAAAAATTGGTGGTCCGAATTTCTAATATATACATGTACATATGTAGAAACAAAGTCAAATATGACAGTTCCAAAAAAAAACTTCAATTCATTGAAATCAGATTTATCCATACTAGCTAAATTCGGCTTGCCGATGTTTGTATACCCTTGCGATTGCAATTAAATCAGAAAATTAAAAACCATACAAAATATACAAAAATTGATTAATAAAAAATAGTCTCAAATTGGATGAAATTATATGTATCTTGAAAACAGCAAAATATGATATTTCTATTATTTTCCCGCCTGTTCCTATCGCAGCTACATATATGATATATATTTACATAATTGTTCGATCTTCATAAATAAGAACTGAAATTCTAAAATATTAAAAAAATCATTTTTTTCTATTTTTCCCTGTTTTTCTAATATTTGTTTTCTTTTTTAAATTAATGATTCAATTGCAATCTGCAAGGGTATACGAACTTCGACGAGCCTAAGTTAGCTTCCTTTCTTTTGGTTTTTTAACCAAAGAATTTTTCGGAGAATGATTTAAATACAATTTTAAAAAATGTTACGTTAATTTAATGTATTTTTATAAAAATATAAAAGTATCTAGACTTTTTCCAACTGTAGAAGATTCACATACATATGTAAATTGCAAGTATGCAGTCTTTGTATCTCACAGCATTACGCGAACCTAATGGATCTTATTGAACTTTATTATTGGCATGAGAATAGGGAATGAATACTCCCTTTTTCTTGGGGGATGAAAACTACAAGTAAGTGCGTACGTTTCTTGATCTTCTGAGAGGGCAGGGCGGCGGTGGATAGCAATGGATGGCACTCGCCCTTCGGTTTCATGTCTAAGGCAATGGCTGCAGCGGCGGCGCTCATGTCCTGGAGCGAGTGGGTGGCGGTGGGTGAGGAAACGGCAGTGGCGGCGCTCACGGGGGCCATCAGGATTCGTTAGAGTTGCTGCACTGGCAAATGGTTGGCTGGACTCCGATGTCACTGCCCTGCTCTATTGACCGTTATGCTTTCACTCTTACTTTCTTGCGGGTGACGAAAACGGGGCTGCTACCCTCTCACGACCAGGTTTAAACAGCAACTAAAACCAAAACCAAAAAATAACAACCACCGCCACAAGCAGAACGACGCTACGACAACGACGCAGCCAGCTGCGCTGTTGGGATCAAGCCCGCATTTCAGAGCCAGAAAATCACGCGCACTCGACATGAGAGCCAGCCAGCTCTCGGTCCGCTCCGCGTTCTCTCACCCTCTCTGGCTGTTGGCTTGCCTAGCCAGTGTTCCGTTATCTGCGCCGGCGTCGCTGCCCCATTGAACCGATATCTACAAGTCGGGCCCAGACGTCGACGTTATTCCAGGCCTGGTCGCAAGCGCTCTCTTCATTCCATTTTCGAGAACGTTCTCTCGTTCACGCTCAAATGGAAAAACGGCGTTTAATTGCAATCACAATCCACGGAAAGTAAAAGTGAGCAAAAAGCAGCTCCAACGCTAATACCCACAGTTGCCCATACACACACACGCCCAGAAGACAATAAAGAACAAAACAAGAAAATGTGTGTAATACAAAAATCCGTTGACGCGTTCTTCTTTGGTTTTCAGTAGCCGATGCATTCTAGTACATACATACATACATACATATGTATGTATATATGTACATATGTATGAATTTGTTATATATGTATGTATATATGTACATGTTTTTCAAATCTGATTCATAAAATTACCATTTGAAATATTTACAAGACGAAAATTATGAATCATTCAAAATTGCCATGATTGTATTTATTTATGAACAATACATAAGTTTAAAAATAAAAATATTTAGATGTATGTGTATGTGTATATATGTATACATACATACATACATATGTAAGACGGAATCGGACAAAAATATTATTAGAAAAAATTATAACTTTATCAGTTTTTAACATATTTAAATTTAATTTGGCAAATGGCCATCTAGTTTTATTGTAGAATTTCATTTTTAATTTGTATATATGTATGAATGTAGGTACATACATATGTACATATGTAGAAAATAATATAATATCGCAGTTTTCCAAAATATTTTTATTCAATTCGAGGTTTGGCCATTTTTTCCAAAATTTCAGTTTTAATATTATTGATATATGTACATATGTAGGTTTATTTGATATTCAGATTATATCATGTCAGTATCAAAGAAAAACATTATTGGAATTCATTTAAAGTTGAATTTTAACTAATAATAGTACGATTTATATAATTTTTTTAAATTTATTGTTAAGGCTCTTAATAACTACAATTACCAACTAAGAACAAAACTTATTTCAATGTAAAACTTAAAAACAAAATTAAATAAATCGTATTATTATACCCTTGCAGGGTATATTAATTTCAGTCAGAAGTTTGCAACGCAGTGAAGGAGACATCTCCGACCCTATAAAGTATATATATTCTTGATCAGGATCAACAGCCGCGTCGATCTAGCCATGTCCGTCTGTCCGTCTGTCCGTCCGTCTGTCCGTCTGTCCGATTATACGCGAACTAGTCCCTCAGTTTTAAAGCTATCTGAATGAAACTTTGCAGTTAGTCTTCTAAATACTCTCACTCCTACATATGTCGGAACGAGCCGGATCGGACGACTATATAATATAGCTGCCATAGGAACGATCGAAAGATTTTTCGAAAAAAAATATAACTACGTCAGTTTTCAATATTTTTTAACCAAACTTGATATTTGGCCATCTAGTGTTATTTCGGAATTTAGATTTAAATTTCATGAAAATCGAACGACTATATCATATAGCTGCCATAGGAACGATCGGAAGATTTTTCGAAAAAAAATTGTAACTAAGTCAGTTTTCAATATATTTTAACCAAACGTGGTATTTCGCCATTTAGTTTTATTTCAGAATTTCGATTTAAATTTCATGAAAATCGGAAGACTATATCCTATAGCTGCCATAGGAACAATCAGGGAAATAAAAGAAAAAATCTTAACTTCGCTATTTCTCAACTTATTTTTAATTACTTCGTTACTGCAAGGGTATTTCAACTTCGGTTCGCCGAAGTTAGCTTCCTTTCTTGTTATTAGTTAAAATTCAGTTTTAAAAAGAAGTTCAATGACGTTTTTCATTTTTCAAAGAATTGGTTGAAAAAATGAATGTACATTCATACATAATTATGTATATCAGTTTATACACATGTATAATGTGTCTGAGTAAATGTTAAAACTGAATTTAAATTCTATGTACATGTATGTATGTATGTATAAATAACTCCTCCTCCTTTTACCTTTCATTGTATCAAATTAGATTAATTCTTTATGGTACACCTGTTAACTGCAAGAAGTACATATATGTATGTACATATGTGTGTATACACATCATATGTATGTATAATACTTCGGCGTGCCGAAGTAAGATTTGGTATTTCGCTTTTAATTAAATACTAATAAAAACTAAAAATATTGTTTTAAATGCCAATTAGCTAGTGTTCGCATATGTATGTATGTACAAGCTCGACTATCCTACCGGAAAAGTTGTAATCTTAAAATAATTACAGGAATCGAAACCAGCTTCTTGATTTAGGCAGACAGACAAACAAGAAAAAATTCTATTTAAAAAATGTAGCTTATTGAATATGTAATAATATAATAGGTGTTAAAGTAATTTCGAATTTAATTTTATAAAATGTCAAAAGTTTGCCATGCAGTGAATGAGACATTTCCGACTCTATAAAATATGTACATACATACGTATGTACGTATAACATTATTCCAAAACGAAATCTGACGGTTTACATGCTCTTTGGCGAACTTAAGCCTGCTCTTCTGCTTCTTCTGGGTTATGAAAGGCTTCTTTCCGGGCTACTAGGTATTTCGTTGTTGTATTTCGGCATTAAACGGCGGATGGTTTTCACAGGGCACTTTTTGCCCATTTCGTGCACGACATCTTCTGTACGTTTTGGGGCCGAAATCTTCGGATTATCTTTGGTTTACCTGGTAATTCGCCGTTTCTCAAGCTCTGTAACGATTTGTTTGGAGCATTTCGGCCTTTATCTGACACCCGATTGTCCCGAACGACAATGTATTGGACGGTGCTAGGGCTTAGATTTACTATTTCAGCTACATACATACATACATACATACATACATACAAATGTGTACATACAGTGGCTCACAGCTTATTTCAACCAGACCCGATCTAAAACTTTAAACGGCTATAAAAGATGAACCAAGTGGCTAATTTAAATAAATTAAACGTACGATTCTTCGTTAATGTTTTAAATTATAATTCTTTTTATTCACATATTTTTAGTTAATTTTTTTATATTTTTTTAATAATTAGAATGAAAAAGGAACGAAAAAACGGACCACAGCTTATTTCAACCAAATAGTTGGAAGTTGTCAAATATTCCGAAAGTTAGACCAATGACGGTCCTTTTTTTTTCTCTGCTTTGGTTACTCTATTCGAAGTTGG
>VNJN01000071.1:0-22567 GCA_008042485.1 Drosophila mayri | reverse complement strand
ACTTCGATCGTTGGATCGGCACCATTTGCCGCTCTTATTAAATAAAGCAAACCCAAAACTTTTAAATAAACTTGGAAGACTTATTATAAACTAGGAAATCATGGAGTAAATTGGAAATAAACAAGATAAATATTTCATTGCGACAGTGACAAGACTCGAACCTATAATCTTCGTATAACGTCCAAAACGTCCAAAATGATTACATCATAGACATAAAAGGCATAAGTCAAGAAATAACCAAATCCCAAGGTTTAGTTTCTATGGAGATACAGACAACCAAATACATAATTCCACATGATTTTCATATCCTAAATTCACATTTTCCAATTCCATGCGATGGAATATTAGCCATCGACTTTATTAAAAAATACAACTGTCAATTAGACTTCAAGCCATCTGAAGATTGGCTTATAATCAGGGAACGTAATCATTATAAGTTTTATTTAAAAAATCACAAGATAATGATGACAAATCGATATAAAATTTTTTGATCATTCATAATGATTAAAATTGAGCAATATTATATTAATCTATGAGAATTATTATTTTTGATCAAAAATATACAAATCAGTACATAATCATTATTTTTGGGCAAAAAACTAAAAATCATTTATAATTATTATTATTGATTGAATAAAATAAAACTTTTCAATCAATAATAAAACTCTTCTGTTAATTTAAAGGGGTTTATGCATACTTTTTGAAAATTTTGATATAGGTACTTCTAAAGTACATCCAAAGGATCAAATATTTTCCCCGGCTTCCAATAATAAGAACCATCTTCTTGTCTGGTCAAAATTATAATGATTCTTTATTCTGATATAAACTCTGAAGTGACTTATGAAATAAATTATGTATATAAGAGAATGAATGGAATGGCATGGAATGGGGGGAACTGCAAGGTTAGCAGATTGACGTTGGGAGCGAGAATCTGCTAGGTAGTTGGTTTCGTTTAGCTTTGCCGGTTAGGAAATCGACTCTGTTTCCGCTGGTTTCCGAACTCAGCGTTTATGTACCCATATGTGTGGGTTGATGACCGTTCATCTACGTCGCTGGGGTTTGGGGGGCGGCGGTGTGTCCGCAACAATGTGTGCGGTAACTCCTCCCCCCCTAGAGTGGAGAGAGGGCCATAACGGAGGAATGGCCGGCTCCACAAAGATAGAAGCAGACGGCGGATGTGGTAGAAATATGGTATTTGGTTTGCAGCAAAATCGAAGGAAGGCGATAAGGATAAGAATCAATTAAATTACTGAATATATGGCTATAAATTTATAATGTGTTGTAGTATTGATGGTGGTGATCTTTCCGGCAATTGATATGGCTTGTAAGTGTAGTCTTTCCAATGATAATAGTTTTATCGTTTGGTTTTTTGTTATTTTGACGACTGTAACGAACACACTCAACGAGCGTTGTTCATCTTAACATCCTCTGTCTACTCATGACCGGCAGGCTCAGGGAAGATGGGCGTGGGTTTGATGTCAAGATAAACAAATGTGTCACAAAATTAATAATTGTAGACAGAGACGATAGAGGCAGCAAAGATAACCCATCGGTTAAGGAAACGGACTGAACAAACGTACCTATTGAAGATGAGACCCAGATGTTATTGGCCTCCATCTATACCTACCCTACCTGTGAGGTTCCATCAGAACCCCACCCAAATACAACCCCTGCTTCACATTCCCTCAGGTGCCCACTAAAATCTTCTACTCCATATTCAGATCCATATAATTAACCAAAACGATAATACTATACATTTTCTTATAACTAATCCTTAAACTAAGAAGATAAATTTATATTAAAGACTGCTTAATTTAATTTTATTTATATATGACTGACGATAATGAAAAGTAATTAAATAATAAAGGCAAAAATGAGATAGTTACGTTACATCTATTCGTTTTAAATTACTAGTTAAATTAATTCATCAAAATTCTAGTTTATTTCTTCTTTATTGTTGTTTTGATATGAATGCCAACCAAATTAAATGATTTATCGAGGAATTTAACAAAATCTTGTGGGACTTCTGCTTTAAATGGTTTATATATATATATATATGTGGACTTCCTTAAGGTTTATTTAGTTTGTTTTAACGGCTATGCCGTACTTACGCCGAAATCCCTCGAGGTGAGCAGGCCTGATGACTGGTGGGGTTTTCTTAGCTGTTGTAAATTAATTTGAAGAGAATCGCTTATATATACATATGAACAGGTTTCACCACAAAATAAGCTAAATTAGAATCGAAGAAAATTATCAGTAAAAAGGCCTCATCGAAAGAAAATCAAATCAAATCTAAGCTAATGATCCTGTTAAGGTTGCCACACGCAACTGACGCAGCCAAGTCTGCAGCAACTTCCAATTGGTGTCGTCCGGTTGATCCGACGAACGCCACCGAGCAAAGAGTGCGCCGCACAGAGGGTTGAAGGGTGCGACGCAAGGAAAGAAGGAGTCTGGAGGCCCTTCGATGAAGACACGTGAGGTTAGAGAACGCCTCTCTATGTATGTATGGGTGCCACTTGAAGACACACGTGAGATTAAAGAGCGCCTCTCTATGTATGTATGGGTGCCACTTGAAGACACACGCACAGGGTGCTCCTCCAAACACGTGCGCGGGGTGCTCCTCCAAACACGTGCGCGGGGTGCTCCTCGAGACGCGCCAAAAAAATTACAAAAAGAAGGCCGCCCAGTGGTGCTTCCGATCGCTGTTAATTTTGCAGCGAGGCGCACGGCAGGCGGGGCCTCCCGACGCACGGGGCGAAGGCTCCAGCAACGCACAAACTGTCGCGGTATCGTCGAAATGGTTTCCAAGTCCACTCTATTCACCATTATTCCTTTGAAGTGAACCACGTTAAAAATGCTTACCCCCAGAGAAGTAGACACAAATTATACACAATTTGCAGTGTTTGAATCAACTGAAGAAGGTTTTGACCACAGGATGCACGTGGATTAAAAATTTTTATTTTGGCACGCTTTGGATTATTGTCGACTGCACTCAAGCACCATCCAGAGAGAAGAGACCGGAAATTGGTTTGTCAAAGTGACCAAAACTTGGCAGGGGAATACGATAAATTTGCATCCCATGAAAAAAGAAGAAGAGGGATTTCGCTAAAAATTAGCCAAAATGCATCCTTGCCAGACTGGTTAATTATTAACTATATTCTGTACGTTCACTTTTAGGAACTGCCAACTCGCGACTGGCTCCCACACGACTGGTGGAAGTATAAAAGTGAAGTGGTCATGTTCTACTAGTCCTTTATCACTGCTTCTGTCGGGGGCCTGGCAGTTGCGGTCCCAAATTTCCCAGGAAAAGTAGTCCAAAAAAAATACAGAGGTGGTGTGATGGCCAGATTAAGGACCTTCACCAGGGAGATGAGGATGCGACTCACAGGACAGCCCCGATCCACCAAGGCTCGGACATTAAACCGCTTTTGTTCGGATCCGATTAGCACGGACGCGGTCGGAAGGATACTCACACTCGTGCGGGCCAGGATAGGCGTGCACGACGGGCTGCGGGCTGGTGATACATCCATTGGAGTGGCGGAGCGTCGAGATCCGGATAATGACACCTGCTGGCGCTGCGGTGGCTGACGCTGAGGCCGAGAATCAAAAAGTGACTGGCGCCTTTGTCGGGGTCACGAAGATCGCGGCTGCCCGGAGTGGATGTGCAGCAATATGACAACCCACTTTACTGCGACACGACCGACCGGAATGCTCGTAGGCCAGACAGTTTGCGCAGTACTTATTGATCAGTACCGCGCGGAGCCGCTTCACAGCCGGAAGTTAAAGAAAACGCTGGCAACTCCTCAGTGCGTGGACTCCCCTGCAGACTCGACATCTTTATACATTGCCTCCTGATGAGCACTTTGGTGGGTCTTTGGAGCCATCGTATACACGGATCTATATCAAAGGAAATGGATAAATATGAAAAATTAAGTTCTGTGGATTTGGATGATCACGAAACTTGGACGGAACAACGACGTTGGACGACACAACTTATGACTAGCAACGGTCAGGTTGAAGGACTTAGGTACTAAGGAGTCACTGGACCTGTCCATTGGGAGGCGAACCAGTTTCGCCACTGTGCGCCGGATGACGCCCCGTGCTGTGAGCACGTCTGCAACTCTTACCTTACCGTCGGCGCCCGGACAGACCAATTGGATACTCCCAAGCCGCCACTCGTTGGCTTGCAAGCTCTCCTCCTTGATCACAACCATGTCTCCCGCTTGGAGATCTCACGTTGGGAATTTCCATTTGTTTCTTTTATGGAGCTCCTTCAGGTATTCCTCCTTCCAACGCACACAGAATTGCTGATGCAGGGCCTTCAACCTCCGCCACCGGTTGCTGATGAAAATAGGATTTCCTTTAATCATATTTCTGTCCTCCCATATGAGGTGCGCCCGGAGGGTTGAAATGCCAGGCCAAGTTCTGCAGGCTATGTTTGGAGAGGATCAATGTTCTGGTTGACTCCATAAGGACGTTGAGGCTCCGACAAACGTTTTCCCGTTGTCAGAGTAGACATGCTGTGGATACCCCCGCACTATAGGAAATTTGACCACTTTAGCTGACCAAAAGTAATTTTTTAAAAGTTGTCCGATTGAAGTAATTTTAGGTGCAATGTATTCACAATCGATCATTGATCAATGTTGCATACCAGAATTTCCGATAGATGGCGCCACTTACAAACATCAGTTGATCAAACACAACTATCGGAAATGCAACAAACGCATTTTCCCATATTGGCGTTTTTAATGCATATTTGGAGTCGGCTAAAGTTATATATAAAGGCTAATTATTAACATTTTTTGCAATGTGTTCTAACGAAAGGGGTTTGTATTATTTGTTTATGATTTTTAATTGTGTAAAAAAGTCGTTTTGTGCCCTTAATATAGTATAAATCTAAGTAACCTAAAAAAAAGTCATTTTTTTGATGGAACCTCATTTTTGAAAAGCTATATAAAGTGAGTCCAGCAGAGCCCATTAAAGAAATGTATTCTATGTTGTAGAATATTCAATTCTTGTTCAAATGAGTGTAATTTTAACTGCCACTTTTAACCACTTTCCATGAAATTTTAATTTTTAGAACATAACGTCGAAGTGCAAAATGCTAAGTTGTTCGGCAGATGGCTCGAGGCAATTGCAAGCGAAACATTTTTTTTTTTATTTTTAATTATTAAAAATAAAATAATTGTTTAATAAAATATTAATAATATATTGAAAAATGATTAAAAAACGCTTGTTGTATATTAAAAAAGGATTTTAAACATATTTGGAAAATGTTTAAAAAGGGTGGTGCCACGCCCTTTTTTTATTCTAATTTTAATAGACAATGGTTGTCCTAACCCAATGCAAAAACCCGATTTGAATTATCTTGCTCCGTTCTCGAGATATTAATTTTGGCCAGCAAAAGTGGTCAAAATTTCTATAGTGCCACGGCGAGCGAAAAACCGAGAGAACGCCGCTAAAAATCTCTCTGTCTTCAAGTCGTATGTCGCCTCGATATGGATGGCCCTGGTACTAAAACAGACAAAAACGCAGACATATTCCTTATTGATTTTGCAGCCTCGACCGACATAAATTTTGATATCAAAGGGTCCCGCGAAATCCATGCCCGTATGAGTGAATGGCCTGGAGAAAGTGGATCTCGCCCGGGGAAAATCCCCCATCAACTGCTTTTGCAGGTTCTCCTTGTGGATGACGCAAGCTCGGCACGAGTAAATTGTAAATTTCACCAACCTCTGAAGCTTAGGAATCCATAATTTAGACCGAATCAGTCGCTTCATTATTTGATTTCCCCTATGCAAGGATATGCGATGGGTAAACAGAGCTTGTAGTTTCGCGAACCTACACCGTGCTGGGATGATAGGATGTTTCTCATCATAACTGAGCATTTCAGATGCTTGTAAACGGCCGCTCGCCCTCAAGACCCCCTTGCTGTCCAGGAAGGGGTTTAGGTTAGAAATCGTGCTTGAGGATGGAATTTGCTGCTTGTTACTTAAGGCCCTTTATTCGACGGGAAACTCATTCTTTTGAGTGAACACGATTAACCGCTCTTGCACGTCGGACAATTCCTTCGAAGTGAGTGCTGACGAAGGGGGTATATCTTCGTTTAGGCACCGTTTCGCAAAACGGATTACGTATGCTAGAACCCGCAGCGCTCTGTCGAAGGTTGAAAAACACTCTAGGATATCCACTGCTGGCGGCACTGTGACACTGTGACGTTTGATAGGCCGTTGCTCAATATAGGTTTCCGGATTAACCAATGGTTTACTCGGCCACTGCTCCTGCTTGAGTGGCAGCCAGTCCGGCACGTGCCACCAAAGCGTGCTGTCCTTAAGCTCTTGGGGCGAGACGCCCCGGCTTGCTAGATCAGCTGGATTGTCTTCGGATCGTACATGTCCCCATTTGCCGTCGTTGGTGCGTTGTTCGATCTTTGCGACCCTGTTAGCCACGAATGTCGCCCAAGTGCATGCTGGCTTACCTAGCCATGCAATGGTTGAGTCAGTCCAATAAAAAATCTCATCAGTTGTCGGAGGCAATTCGGAAACTACGGATGCTAGCTCTGTGAGCAGCACTGCTCCGCACAACTCCAGGCGGGGTATTGAGATGGACCTGACAGGAGCGACTCTGTTTTTGAATGCCAGCAAATGGGCACAACAACCGTCAGTCGTCTCGACTCAGACGAAAATGGCAGCCCCATACGCGTCCTGTGACGCATCACAAAAGGCATGGTACTGCACTTTGGCAGCAGGATGGAAACGCATACATCTCAGAATACGAATTTCCCTCAGGGTCGGATACCCTTTCAAGAATTTTGCCACTTGGTCACGAGGTCGATGGGGAGCCGCTGAATCAGTGTTGCCAGGTCTTGAACAAAAAATAATGCCAGATTTACGAAAAAAACTAGCTGAAAATAGCAAATTTGTTTGTAAAAATGGCTGAAAAAATGGCTAACATTTTGTTACCCCAAAAAATAACCAAATTACCCCAAAATAACCAAAAAATTGAATTTTAATTTAAATGTCCAATAATGATTTCATTAAATCTACATCTTCACAGTTTTCATTGTTATATTTTTCATTTTCGGCCAACATTTTTTAAAATTTCGTTTGCACTTCATAATCGTGGCAGCATTTTCCATTTCTGCGCAGGCCGTAGCATCGCGAAACTTTAGGCATTTTTGCATCACTTTTTTTGCGTCACTTAATGTACACCACTAACTAGAGATGAAACACACAAAGCAGTGATGGTCAAAAGTAGAAATCACTGTTCGATAAGCATTTTCACTCAAGTCACTTAGAGTATTTTCGCTGTAACTGGTAATTTTCACAGACCTAAATCACGGGTTCGAGAAAATTGCCGAAAATAGCTGAAGTTTATTTTAAAGTAGCTAGATTTATAGCTAGTAGCAATTTCTTAATTTTTCTAGCATTCGGCCTTTCAAAATGGCTAGAACTAGCCATAAAATTGCTAAACTGGCAACACTGCCGCTGATCCCAGCCAAGCTCCCATAGCCAAATTTCCTGCATGAAAATCTTGGCTCGGACTACGACAGGCGATAACCATCGTGCCGGGTCGAACAGTTTGGCTATCTGAGATAAGACCTCTCGTTTGGTGTAGGCAGTTTGCTGGGGATGTAACTTGCCAACGGATCCCCACAGTTTTCGCGGTGCTCGCATCTTCCAGCTCAAGGAAGTCTGCACTGACCAAATGTTCCCTTGGAATCGCTTGTAGGAGTCTCCTTATGTTAGAGGTCCACTTGCGCAGTGGAAAACCTGCAATCTCGAGCGCCAGCCTAAGCTCTCTTATGGCTAAAACTGCCGACTGCTGAGTGTGAGCCCCTGCGAGCATATTGTCGACGTACATTAAGTTCGAGATGATGTCGCTGGCCAAAGGATATTGGCCTCGGATGTCCTGAGCCAACTGCTGTAGCACTCTAATGGCCAGGAAAAACGCACAGTTTACGCCGAAGGTGACTGTGTCGAGTTCATAGTCACAGAGCTCACCATTTTTGTTGCGGAATAAGATTCTCTGAAAGCGCGTGTGATCAGGATTGACCCGAAGTTGCCGGTACATCTTTGTGATGTGCGCATTGAAAACATACTTAAAAAAACGCCATTTTAGAATCTGAATAGTCAGATCGGACTGTAGTACCGGCCCCGCATGAAGGATATCATTGAGGCTGTTCCCGTTTGATAAGGGATTAGAAGCGTTGAACACGACGCGAACCTTCGTCGTGGTGCTATCTGGTTTGAAGACCGCGTGATGAGGCAGATAAAAACTGCTGGAGTTGTTAGGAGAGACCTGGTGCATATAACATAAATCTAAATACTCTTGAATGACTGATTCGTATTGCTCCTTCAATGGAAGATCTTTACCTAATCAAATTTCGTTTCGGAGGAACTGCGGCAGTGCGATGGGTCTGGAATAACCTAGTTTAATGTTCTCCGGCTTTTTAAACGGTAACGAAGCAACATACCTTCCATCCTCGTTTCTTCTGGTAGATCGGATAAAGTTCTCCTCGCAAACCGAGGTGGATTCCTTTACCAGCTTCACTGGAACATCCTCCACCTCCCAAAATTTTGCGAGGATGCTGTCCAGCTTGGACTCGGTGACTGCTAATCGGGCTGAAAAGGACACCGCTTACGGAACTGAGTTGCAACGGATAGGTTGACTCCTGAAACTTGAGCTTGGATGGCTTCATAAGGCAACTTAATTAGGTTGAACAACCGTTCTGAGATAAAGGTTGCCTCGGAACCTGAGTCGATGAGTGCCCGTGCTGAGTATTTGATGCCCAAATTGCAAACTTCTATTAACGCCGTACTCAGGAGAACCCTTTGCGTGTTAACGGCAAGAAACGTTTGCACATTCGATTGACCTGTCGATGGAGTGGACTGTATATGTTGCTGGACTGTTGTGGATGCCTGGGACTGTTGGTCAGGTATAACCACTGACTGGACTGGAGTGCCGCTGCGATTCAGGAGCGTATTGTGAATTATGCGTGCTGTTGCAGTCCTTGAGCAGATTCGCTCTTGCGAAACAGTTTAAGCACAACTTCTGCTGTTTTACATGCTTCTCCCGATCTGCGACTGACATTCATAAGAAAAGAGGACATACTCGGATTGGATGATTCGCTTGTGCACACAGTTTACAGGATTGTGGATTTACCGTAACTCTGTTTTCAAAGGTCTGGATTGGCCGCGAGCTATTGTCAGTCCTCAATGCCCTGGATGGGGCATTCACGTTTGGCTTAAACTCTTCAATCGCTTCAAGCGTTCGATGGCGATCCTGTAAGAAAGCCTGAAATTCGGACCAGGGTGGAATATCAGACTTGCTGAGAAGGGATTGTTCCCATTAAGACAAAGTTAATTTTGGCAATTTGGAAGAGCAGAGAAAAACGAGCAGGCTACCCCAATTAGTAGTTTCTATCTTTGCTATTTGCAAGGCCGTTAAACACCCTTGAATAGTGCTCTCTAAATGCTTCAAGGATTGGCCGCATTCCTGGGTAACAGAAGGTAAATTGAACAAAATCTTCAATTGGCTGTTGACCAGCAGCCTCTTATTCTCGAACCGATTCTGCAAGATTCTCCACGCTGATTCAAACCCATCATTGGTTAACGGAGATAAGGCAACAATGGATTTGGCCTTGCCGCTAGTTTTTGCATTGAGATGGAAAAGTTTTTCGACTTCTGAAAGCCGAGGATTGTCTATAAAGATGGCTGAAAAAAGGTACCGAAATGTGGGCCATTGAACAAAGTCACCATTGAAAGCTTCGCACTCGACTGGAGGTAAGCGACATCCGCCCTGAGACGGCGTCATATTTGAGGACTGAACCGACTGTTGCGCTCTTGACTCTTCAATGATCTCATTGAGGCTTGCTGCGTACTGCTCGTAAACGGTATAACAGTAGTCATACTTGGATTGCATGACTGTTTTTGTGTCCTTGCAGTTTAAACTGGCCAGAACTACGGAGCACGTCTCGTATTCCTTTTTCACCTTGTCCCAGAGGGACCTGATCTGCTCGAGTCGAACCCTACTGGTGTGGATGGACGGGCTTTTGTCAGCCGGGGTGTTGTTTCTTGCTTCCAACTAACCCATCCTATCGGTTATAGTCATGAATTTTATCAACGCCTTGTCTCCCTCGGCTTGAGCCATTCTTCCAGTTGCTCTAGTGACGTGGGGAGACACGACTGATTTTGCGGCTTTTGTGGATGGAGCAGACGGTGGAACTTTGAGCGACGTGCTCGTAGATTTAAGTGGAGTGGTGGTTGTCAATGGGCTTTTGCTCCGAGAGGGATTTTCGCTTTCGGAAGGCGCAGAGGATTCACTCGTTGCCCTGACTCTGTGAGACGCCTCCGCCTTAGAAACGGTCAGAAGGGATTTTGGTTCCTCACCGTCGCCGATTGGCATGTTATGCTCTTGTTGGGGCAGCTGGATAAGCGCAAGAAAAACCGAGTTAATCGAAAATTTATGTTTATCGATTTGGAAGTGCAGGGACGCTGGATAAGCGTAAATAAACAAATAATAATTGACAAGGCTGTTATTGATTCGAAAAAGTATGAGGGCGCTGGATAACGCGTAGTAGATATTAATCGAAGAAAAGCTATCGGTTTCAAATCAATACGTAGGCACGGATGTACTCGATTTGAAAGATATAGGGGCGCTGGATAACGCGTAGGACATGTTGATCCTAAAAAGGATGCTCTCGATGCCAAAAATAATACAATGACGCTGGATAACGCGTTTAAGGAATTAAAATAAATGAATAGTCGAAAAAAACGTTTTTATCGATATGGGTACGAAAAAGGGGGGGGGGAAAAATGTGTAGAATTATTTATTCGGGGACAAATAAAAGTTTGTCGAAAATACTGTGGGCTGGAAAGCAATTTATCTACATATATATGCATGTATGTATATACATATATGGTGGGAATTTCGGCACCGTACTTATCTTGGCAAAAAACATTGGAATATCTCGGGCGAAGGACCAAAAATGCTTCTGTCGGGGGCCTGGCAGTTGCGGTCCCAAATTTCCCAGGAAAAGTTATCCAAAAATACAGAGGTAGTGTGGATAGTGACGATCCGTCTTCGTAGCTTTTATTATTTCTAGTGAAAAAAGAACAACAAAAAAAAAACCCAAAGGTGGTGGAAAGATGGCGACAGGTACATTTTCCTTAGAGATGCCCCCTGGCGATATTGCCCCTCTTTTCAGCATGAACAATCACTGTATTACATGTCGTTTATCCATACGGTGCCGTTTTTGTAACGTATTATAAATGAGCCGGTTAGGTAGGTTTCACCGTAGCATGTTGATTTAAGGTTAAGGTTCCTTTCATTGAAAATGAAAATAAATCATTTTTCTGCTTCGAAGATTTCATGCCCGACATCTATTACGTCGCATTTCGTTTCTTTGACGTTGTTGACGATATCCAGAATGCATTTGTTGTTCTGTGTTATAGCTGCTGTATGAGTTCCTGAGCAAAAGAATTCTTGATCTACCTTGATGCAGCTGTCGCGAAATTGGTGTAGAGTGTTGTCGTTTTGGGCCAGGAATTCAGGGGAGATAATGAAGTGTGAGTTGTTTATGGGTAAGGGTATTATGTGAGTGAACTTATACAATTGTGTATTAAAAATTGGTATCTTAACGTTAAATAGTAATTTGTTGTTGAAGGTGTAACATGACAGTATACGAATGTTATAAATGTGTTTGTCTAGTTGTATGTTTATATTTTGTGTGCTTAATATACTCCTTATAGAGTCTACCTGTTGTTTATTAAACAAAAATTTTGGGATTATTCCAGTCTACTGGCTAGAAGACTCTCAGCGATATTATTAATGTGTTCTGTCAGGGTGTCAATATTATAGTTTATTCGATTAATGTACTGAAGGGTGTAGATGTTTTCCCTATCGTCTTGAAGTCCTTTGAAAATGGCATTTTGTGCTGAATCCAAAAAGGATTGTATTTTAAATTGTTCTTTATTAATGTGGTCTGTAATATTTTTGAGCCTAGTGATAACCTGCTTGTCGAAATTTTCTTGCTTGTCTTGTTCTAGCTTTAAGAAGTCAAAAGTGTCCTGAACGTCTACAATGTGAGTTAGAATTTTGTGGTTTTGTGTTATATGAGCGTTTTTCAGATGAATGAGTGCAAGGGGTGAGGATCCGTTCAGACTTTCCAAAGAGAAAAACTGTGCGGCGGAATGGGTTGTTCTGGAATGAACTGCGTATGCTAAGTGTTATTATTTTTTCGAATTATTTTTCTTATTTTTTGTTTCTGTAATTTCTGTTGTCTGGTGGTTAGTAGTGTGATGCCTTTGTCGGCCCTGACTTTGTGTAAGGAGAATCTGGGCGTTAGCTTATTTCTCCTATTTTCTTTTCTAAAGATACCATCATCAGTTTCGACTTGTATTGGTGGTTCCCTGTCTTTGTTTAGTTCAGTTAATCGCTGCTCTGTTTTGTTGTTTAGTTGCTCTTGGATTTTAGGATATAGATCTTTTTTGAATTCGTTCAATTTAGATAAGTAATCATGATGATTATCGAATTTTATGGTTTTTTTAAATATGTGTGTTCTGCCGTGAAAAAGTTCGAATCGTGTCTGGGAGGTGCTTGAGTGTATTGCGTTGTTATTAGTAGTTATTACTTCTGAAAATATTTCAGCGTGGTCAGAATCTAATTGGAACTCCTTTCTGCGGGTTTCTATTATTCTATAGAGCTCCGTGAACGTAGAGTGAAGTCTTTCGACAGGTGCATTTCCCGTTGATTGTTGGAAAGATGTAATGTTGATAGTTATGTTGTATTAAGTCAAGAAATCAGTGAATAGGTTTCCTGAAAATTCTGCGCCCTGATCTAAGACCAATTTCTTCGGTAGGCCGAAGGTGCTAAAGAATTGTGACAGAGCTGAGATGACTTTAATTGAATTCCTATTTGTTAATGGATATGCCTGTGCGAATTTTGAAAATTTGTCAATGACAGTCAAATTATTTGTATTATTGATTGTATAAATGTCGATATGGACCACATCTAGGGGTCCTGTTGGTGCTGGTGGGGCTTGCATGAAAGGTTTGTGTGGTTGTCTATCATATTTAAGTGTTAGGCAAACATCACAATCTTTGATTATTTGTGTGATAATTTCTGTCATGCGTGGGAAATAAATGTCTCTCTTGAGATGGGTAAAGGTCTCATCAATTCCTCTGTGGTTGCTATTAAGGTGATACGATTGAATTGTTCTCTTTTGTTCTTCCGGATCAGAAAAATCGGTTAGAAGTGATGAGCAACGACAAATGTTGCGCAGGTTACTACCTGAAAAATAGTTGTTGTATGATTCTTCAATTACACAGAAGATGTTGTCTGGTGCTAGGATTGCGTGTGTTTTGTTTGGTTTGAGGGTAATCTGAAGTATTATATATTAGTAATTGAATCGAACGTATATTCTGGTTCAGAGAAGGTACGTCTTATTTTATGGGGAAATGTTGTTATTAATTGTACTGGGACTGATGGTCCAATTTGGAAGATTGCTTGAATATTGAAATGGTTTATTGGTTTGTGAACATTTGTTATTCGAGGTGGATCTTCATTTATGTTCAAACTTGGTTCTATTCTGCTGAGTGCATCAGCGACAACATCCTGTGAACCTTTTTTATAGACTACTTCGTAGTCGTAAGCGGCGAGAGTGGTTTTCCACTGAAGTAATTTTGGGTGTTGGCTTTTTAAGTTTGCCAGTCAAACCAATGGTTTATGATCTGTTACTATTTTAAATTTGCGCCCAAAAAGGTAGGGTTTAAAATGCCCTACAGACCAAACAATCGCCAGCATTTCTTTCTCTATCGTTGAATACCTAACCTTGTGTCAGAGAGTGTTCGACTGGCAAATGCGATAGGTTTATCGTTGGTGTTGGGGCTTTGAGATAAGAATGCACCTATGGCATAGTTGCTTGCATCTGTGGTCAATGTGAATGGGGTACGCTAGTATTGGGTCATTACACAAAAGGGTTTTTGAATAAGCTACTGCTTCTTTAAACTCATCGTCAATCACTATTGATTTCTTGCCTTTCAGTTGTCTGGTTAAAGGTTTGGTTATTCCCGCGAAGTCTCTTATGAACTAACTGTAATAACCTAGTAAACCTAGAAATGATTTAATATCTCGAACGGTTTTCGGGCAGGGGAAATTTTTTATTGCTTCGATTTTATCTGGGTTAGGTTAAACTTTTTCTTGTGTAACAATGTGTCCCAAAAAATCTATTTCCTTTCTTAATAAACTGCACTTGGCGGGTTATATTTTCAAATTAGCGATCTGTAGTTTATTGAATACTGCTCTAATGTCTGAAATATAACTCTGTAGCGAAGGGGAGAATATGATGAAATCATCGAGGTATACAAGGCAAAACTTCCCTATTAGATCTCCGAGGACGATGTCCATAACGCGTTTGAAGGTTGTAAGTGCATTTTTGAGACCGAAAGGCATCCTTGTGAATTCGTAGTGTCCGTTCTCGACAGTAAACGCCGTTTTGTTTGCGTCGTGTGGATTCATCTCAATCTGATGAAAACAACTAGATTAGTCGATTGTTGTAAAATATTTCGTCTTACCTATACTGTCTAATATGTCTAATTTGTCTGCTATGTTGGGGATTGGATATCTATCCGAAATGGTTTTTTCGTTTAATTTACGGAAATCTATTACCAGTCGCCACTTCTTTTGGCCTGATGCGTCAGTTTTTTTGGTACAACCCATTCGGGTGCGCTCCAAGGGGAATGACTGTTCTTGATAATGTTCTGTTGAACCATTTTTGAAATTTGTTTTCGAACTTCCTCTTTGTGTATGTCTTTAAGATTTTGTGTGTATAGGGACATCGTCTACTGTGGGAATTGAATGTTTAACAAAATTTGAAAACGTTAGTTGGTTATCTTCATTATAGAAAAGTTTTTTGAATTGTCTGAAAAGTTTTACTAGGTCTCGTGTCTCCTTGTCGTTTAAGTGTCCCGTCTGAATATCTAATTCCGACTGTACGTTTGTGGGTTGTGGGGCATCTGCTGCGAACATACAATACAAGTAGTTGTAGTTCTGAATGGGGGTCGTCTCTGCTTGTAATGGTTCCTCGAGGTATAATTTTTGATCATAATCTGCTGTGTTTCAGACTTCGAAGTATGCAGAGCCAGCAAGTGCAGTATAGAGCCCACCCGTAATTGATAAATCGTTGTTTATGGTTGTCGTTTCAAATAGGAAGTCTCCTTTCGTCACATTTACGGGGAGTAATAATCGGACTTTGTAGTTTAGTGGTATGGTGTGTGTTGTGTCTACTGAGTTTACGCTTGTTAGAATTGGTTGGGAGGACTTTGTCATTTCCAGGACAGAGTCGCTATATTTATTCTTGCGTCTAAATTACTTAAGAAATCCATGCCTAAAAGACCATTGAAATGCGCATGGAAATAAAACAGGAATAATTTTGGTTTCCCTGTTGTATCGAATTGTTCGAAAATAATTGAATCTGTATATTCCTGAATAGGAATTTGTTAAGACCGGTATGAATGTTAATATGAGTGTTTAATTTTTTGATGTTGTCTTTTGTGACTAATGTTGGTTTTACGAAGGAGTAAGTGGAGCCGGTATCCATTAAAAATGAATGTGGATTTGTTGCAAAGAATTCTGAAGATAAGAGAACATAAGGTAAAGATTTTCCGTGGGATTTTATATTTAAGAATCCGATTGGTTTCCCGAGGCTTCTTGTAAAAAATTAGCGCCGTCATTGATGTTGCAAGAGGGAGAAGGGGTATGTCGGTGGAAACCGTATTGTTTCGGAATGGATTTTGGGTCCTGGTCGAATGGCTATCTTGTCGGTTTTGGGACTGTTGTCTGGAGTCATTTCTCCTGGTGTTGTTACCACCTGATTGTCTGTAATTATTTTGATTACGATGATTCGGACGGTTACGGTCGCCCGAGTTTTCGCGGTTGCGACAGGTCGTTGGAATTCTCGCGGCGGTGGTTGTTCTGTTGGTCGTTCGAATTCTGGTAGTAAAAGTTTTGTTCTATTTGTGCCATTTCGTAAGCCTTTTCTATAGATTCCGGATTACGGGATCGAATTATTGTTCTTAGTGGGCCGCTTAGGCCAACAATAAATGCATTAAGGCAAATATCGGAGTATAGGGCATGTTTTGCCGTGGTGTTTTGGGCATCGGAGTTTGGGTCGTTAGTCAGAGACACCAGTTGTCCTCTCAACTTTGATTGCGAAGAATATTTTGTTAATAGAGAGTCCGCTTGGTAGGGTTTGAATTTCGCGAATTAAAATTGCCTCCGTCTTCTTGCTAGTGTAAGGTCGTTTAAGGTTTGCTTTGATTGCGTCCCAGATGAGTGGTGTGCCACAAAGGGTCAAAGCTTCGAGTGTCTTATCCTTTACTCTATTCCGGATAGCCCTGATTATCATTTGCCCATACTGTGTCTGATCCACGGACCGAATGAGTATTAGTAATTTCTCGACACTGGTTATGAAAGTTTCCAGGTTGTCGGAAGGGCCTTCGTATGTCGGTAAATGCTGTACGAACGTCAAAATATCCTTGGGGGTTAGGTTTGTGTTGACGATAGTCAACTAGTTGCTAACCGTGGGGCTGAGGGAGCCCGAAACATTACCAGAGTCTTAATGATTCATGTTGTCGTTAACATGTAGGGGGACCTGCTCTACTTGATCGTGTTGTTTCTCGTCTTCGAGTTCCCTGATGTCTGATAAACTACCTCCACTTCTCAAACCTAATTTTTTACTAGCTGCGCTGACTTTTTTTAACATTTAGTTTCTTTAATTATTCTATCTATCGAGTTTTTTAGTGTTTACTGTAATATACATATACATATATATATAGGTTTAGTGGTTTTTTTTACAATAGTAATATATTTGATCGTAGGCTAGTGAACATATGGCGAGAAGAAGAGGAGAATATATTCAGCCAAATTTGGTATGACGTAGTTGTTTGAATGAAATCTTGTTATTTGGAATTTTCTTTTTTGCATTTTAGTTGGTGTTGTTGTGTGTCAGCATTTTTTTGTTTTTGTTTTTTTTTTTTTTTTTTTTTTATGTGGCTTGGTAGAGTATTAGGTTTCTTTTGCATATTGTTGTATATTTTCTTTGGAGAAGAACAAAAAATTTGTTTTATACATGCATGATTTATTTTTATTTTTTTTTATTTGAGTGTATAACTCAATAATGTGATCCCGGTGTATTATCAGCGTTTGATGTCCACATATACGGTCACAGAAAAAAAAATCGTTTTATATATGCATAATGTAAATATATTCAATCGTTTATTTTATTATTATTTTTTTTTATTTGAGTGGATAACTCGATCATGTGATCCTGGTGTATTATCAGCGTTTGATGTGCGCCAATTACAGTAAGTATGAAGATACTGTGTCCAGTCCAGTGGGTGTCTATGGAATCTTAGATATTTTCCCCGGCTTCCAATAATAAGAACCGTCTTCTTGTCTGGTCAAAATTATAATGATTCTTTAATCTGATATAAACTCTGAAGTGACTTATGAAATAAAGTATGCATATAAGAGAATGAATGGATTGGAATGGAATGGGGGGGAAACTGGAAGGTTACCAGATTGGAGGTGGGAGGTAGAATCTTCTTGGTCGTTGGTTTCGTTTAGCTTTGCCGGTTAGGCAATCGATTCTCTTTCCGCTGGTTTCCAAACTCAGCGTTTATGTACCCATATGTGTGGGTTAATGACCGTTCATCTACGTCGCTGGGGTTTGGGGGGCGGCGGTGTGTCCGCAACAATGTGTGCGGTAACTCGCGCGCGCCAAGAAAGGGCCACACTAACGGCCAGGGGCACACTGTGAGAAGAAGAAGGGGGCTATATCATGTGGACTGCTGGCCGTTGAAAGGGATTTAGCAGCCGACAGCGATCGGAAGCGGTAAGCCACTTCCAGTAGTCAGCAGCCAAAGTCACTTTTTTGACGACCCGAATCTTTGGGATTTGGGTTGAAATCAATTGTTGAAAGACTTTCGAGTCGCAGCATCTAATTCGGCTTGCCGAATTCTATTGTTCTGAAGACTTTTGAGTCCGCCCGCCCTCTCTCTCTCTTGCAAACCTAAGACTTTCGAGTCCGCCGCGTTTCTTACAGCTACCACTCGGACTACAAATTTACTGAACGGATCCTGGCCGTCCCTGAGCTATCTGGGAATCTGCGGCAAGACTGTCACAAACTGAGCAGGAATTAGCTGCAATTCAGTGGGCGATACTACATTTCAGGCCATATATATATATGGAATACATTTCTTAATAAAAACAGACCATAGAACTTTGGTCTTTGGTTAGGTATGTTACCTTTTCTCAATGATCAATCCCAGTTCTAAACTGACGCGTATGAGGCTCGAACTAGAAGAATACGACTTTACAGTCGAATATTTAAAGGAAAAAGATAATTATGTTGTTGATGCGTTATCAAGGATAACCATCAAAGATGTACAAAATATAGCTAGAAATATACTGAAAGTCACTACTAGATATCAAAGTAGACAAAAATTCCGCGCGGAAAATCAAGAACAAGAATTGCCTATGCAATCTTCAAATATTACTATTACTGGAAAAGTATGTCTTAAGATATAACTGAGTACGTAAAAAATTTCAAAAATGCTAGAAAGCCAAAATAATTAAACACACAAAAGACCCCTTTAACAATTAAAGACACACCAATAAATGCTTTCGACAAAGTGATAGTGGACACTATTGCAATAGTGCAATAGGACCAATATATTGGTCCACTGCCAAAATCAGAAAATGGCAATCAGTATGCATTCACTTTAATATGTGATTTAACTAAGTATTTAGTTGCCATACCTGTGAGCTAGAGTTATGTTAGAAGCAAATAAGAATAGAAGTAAACTACTATACGATCATAAAGTAAGTGATATTGATATATCAGTAGGTGACAAAGTTTTATTAAAAATCGAGGCAGGTCATAAGTAAGATCCTAAATATACAGGTCCGTATATAGTAACGGAAATAGGAGATAGGGATAACATAGTAATAAGAAAAATTAAACATCAGAAACAAACAGTTCATAAAGGATAGATTACAAATCTTTATTTCATAAATTGCACTTAGTATGGCCATACATAGACACACTTCCAAAGATAAATAACTACACATATTCTTTTAATAATTTTATTTTCTTTGATTCTAATAACATAATACAAACAAAAAAAAAAGATGTATTAATTAGAAATTTGTATTATAAAAATAATTTCATTATATAGCGTTATTTTTCAAAAGGAGGGAGATGTAGTATGCACACATATTGAATACCCAATGTACCGAAAGTATTGAAAGGGTATGCACTGTAACACTTTGTTGCAATGTTTACATATTTCAAAGTCCCGATCATAAACCCGAAGTGGCCGAAACATAAACCGATCGCTATGGCTTAGCCCGCACACAGGAAGTGCTAGCGTTGGCATAATTGTAACAAACGGACAGCACATGCAAATCCCTCGCATGAGGGAGAGCGCATATCAACGTATATAAGTACATTTCTTTATACGGAAGTATATAGGTACATAACCGTCTCTCTACCGCCGCCTGCGCGCAGCGCAGCTACGAGACTTAGCCTTAACTAGACTTAAAGAATATTGTAAAAGGCATAGACACTTCGATCGTTGGAGCGGCACAAGCAAACAAAGCACAAAGCAAACCCAAGATTTTTAAATAAACTTGGAAGACTTTTATTAAACTAGGAAATCATGGAGTAAATTATAATATATAAATAAATATTTCAATGTATCGTAAGATTACAATATGTAATAGAAGACGTACACCAACGTTAATTTTTCCCAGCACGGAAACTTCCAAGGCTGGGAAGAGGTGTTAGATCTCACCTTGCACATAGAACAGGGTAATTATAAGGTAGAGAACTAGAAGGTATCCACACAACACTCCTTTTCTGACCACAGGTATATTTTCTTTGGCATAGCGGTACAGGTAAACAAGCAGGTACCGAGAAGAAACCCACGAAAAACTGACTGGATAAAATTCAGCGAAATTGTCCAATCAAAAATAGGATGAAGGAGGATCAAGGTACAATCCTTCCCTAAGGCCTTTGATAAAGAGGTGAATGACCTCATTAATATACTAAACAACGCATTCCGAGAGACAAGTAAGGTATCATTCTCAAAGAAGCAATACCCACCATGGTGGACTAAAGAACTCAGCGATCTCAGGAAGAGAACGCGGCAGTTCTTTAACACGAGCTATAGAACCAAAATATGGGCACCATACAAAGAGGCGCAAAGAGCCTACAAAAAAGCAATCTACGAGGCTAAAAAGAACTCGTGGCAAAGTTACTGCGAGTCGCGGGAAAGCGTAGAAGACACTGCGAGGCTATGTCCGGGCCCGGACGGCATAATAACGGCAATGTTACAAACATAGCAAGGATAGCATCTGCAGATGGCTGAAAGCCATATACAAGCCTTGCATAAGACTGACGTAAGTTTCAATCCAGTGGAGGGAAGCGAATGTCGTATTCATACCAAAATCAGGTAGGAGGGTTACATCCTAGCAAAGGATTATAGGCCGATAAGCCTCACCTCCTTTGTTCCTAAAACACTACAAAGACTCTTGGATGATCACATCTGGGAGAAACTAGAGAAACATGGTTTTTCTGAGGTGCAGCACGCATACCGAAAGGGAAAGTCAACTGAGACATCACTACATGTAGTCGTGGATTATGTCGCAAAGGCACTACCCTACAAACAATACACGATGGCCGCCTTCCTAGACATCAAAGGCGTGTTCAACAATGTGAACACCGATTTTATACTGAGCTCCCTCAACTTGCTAGGCGTTGAGGAAGGCATCAGAGAGTGGATCCGGAGAGGATCACAGCCGAAGTGAGTGGCACTCACCTCAATCGAAGTACTGTCAGCCCTATTCTGGCTGATACACATGAACAGCATATTGAAAGAACTCAATATGGGATGAATAAAAGCAGTGGCCTACGCAGACGACGTGGTACTGCTAGAATCAGGCCGCTTTCCTGACGTTATCAGTGGTATAATGACAGGCGCGCTGGGGCAGTGAAATGAATGGGCAAAAACCTGTGGACTAGGTATAAACCAAACAAAGACAGAACTTATGCTCTTCACCAGAAGAACTAAGGTTCCAGCTTTCAACATGCCCAGTGTTAGTGGCATAACGGTAGCACTATCTGAGCAAGCAAGGCATCTAAAAGTGATACTGGACTCCAAGCTCGCATGGAAGAGTAACGTTGCGGAAAGAGTCAAGAAAGCCAGCATAGCTTCCTACTCCTGCAGGAAATTGTTCGGGAACAACTGGGGCTTACACCCAAGATTCATTATATAGCTCTACACAGCGGTGGTAAGGCTAATCCTGACCTATTGGGCCCTGCTATGGTGGCCATCACTAAACAGCGCTTAAAATATAGCGAAACTCACAAGGATACGAAAAGCAGCATGCGCAGGAGCCACAGGAGCGATACGCTCCTGTACCGCGGCTGCCCTGAATGCTATCCTCAACATAATGCCGATAAAACTGTTCGTGAAGGACATTGCCGCGCAGAATGCAGTAAGACTGAAAGCAAGCAATTGCTTGAAAGAAAACGGCACAGGGCACGGCAAAATACTAGAAATCATGAAGATGGAAAGAAACGTGATAACATACTACTGACCGCGGAGATACACTTCGGAGATGTATTCACAACTTCATACCCTACAAGAGAAGCCTGGACAAGAGGGAGAGTAACCGTAGAGGATGAGGTATCCTTATACACCGACGGCTCCAAGATGAGCTGTGGCATAAGGGCTGGGATCTATCCTGAGCACTGGGGGATTGAGGAGACCTTTAGTCTCTCAGAC
The DNA here is from genome assembly GCA_008042485.1 of Drosophila mayri. Lineage (NCBI taxonomy): Eukaryota > Metazoa > Arthropoda > Insecta > Diptera > Drosophilidae > Drosophila > Drosophila mayri. Next base: position 713 of record VNJN01000071.1, on the reverse strand, counting down.
TCGGCGACGGTCTTCCAGGCTGAAGTGCTCGCCATAAGGAAGCAGCGAGGTTTTCATTAAGACGCGGGCTCAGCGATAGCTACATACGGATCTACTCAGACAGCCAAGCTGCTATCAAATCCCTAGCTGCCGTGAAAACAACTTCAGCCTAGCACAGACACAGAGATACCGATCTCCCTAAACCAATTCAAACAAACAGCCAATAAAGAATGGTCGAAGAAAACTGAGTGCAGAAGATCAAGGAAATGTTAGCCGAATTTTGATAAAAACCGAACAAAGGAACTGTTATCTCACGGCAGTCGCCACGGGACATTGGGCGATCAGATCGCACGCAATGAAAATGGGACTGTCATACAATAAAATCTGCAGAAGCTTGTGACGCGTGCCGCGCACAAAATAATAAATAAAGAAAAATAATAAATGTAATGGAATTTGAATTTGAATTAAATGCGCGCGCGCGCCGAGGAAAGGCCACACTAGAAAAGCCAGGGTTGCACGGGGGAAGAAGAGGAAGCAGCTGATCGCAGCGGGCCCCCTAGAACCCGCTACGCGCTATATAAGGCGAGCCGCTGGCTGAAGAAAATCACTTAGCAGCCTACAGCGATCGGGAGCGGTAAGTCTCTAGTAGCCCACTCCTAGTAGTCAGCAGCCAAAGTCACTTTTTGATAGGCGACCAGAATCCCAGGATTTGGGTTGCCAATAAATTGTCGAAG
>VNJN01000063.1:0-16063 GCA_008042485.1 Drosophila mayri | reverse complement strand
CGATGGCCATGTCCGCGTGGTCGACATCCGCACCGCGCGCGGCCTCATCAAGCGGCCCGTGGTTAAGGTCGTGCTGCTTCCTATGGAAGAGTCCACCTGCCCACAATAACAATGCGTTCTTCCGCTCCAATGTTCCTGTCCACTGTGCCGTATCGTAGCTCTGACCGTACTTCCTAGTCGTAGTTTACACCATTACTAATAACGTTGTTTTGTTTCTCCGTCATATTTCCGCCAGTCGTATTCAGCACGATGACGCCACGTCCACGCAACGCCCAGTCACTGGAGAGCAGATGTACTCGAGGTACACAGTCCTACCGATGCCGAGTCTGCAATGGGATCCACCCACTGAAGAAGTGCCGCCGCTTTCTGCGCCGAGAAGCTGCTCCGGGCGGTTCCCGTCAACCGATATTGCTCCAGTTGCTTGGCCCACGAGCACTCTGACGGAGCATGTCGGCGAGGGGACTGCTGCAAGACGTGTGGTCAGGATCACCACTCATTGCTGCACATCGTGGAGGAGCCGCGGACTCTGCGCCAACCGCGTCAGGAGGAGCACCGGTCACGGCCTTTGTCCGCCACTCATCGGGTGCCGCCCCATGTTCGTCCGCCCACGCCAGCTGCGTCTAGGCAATCTTCCGCTTCTCGTCAAGGGCCCCCACAGAATGCGGCCACGGCGCCAACTCTGTCGTCGCTGCTGCAGCGAAACAGTGTCAATATTTTGCCGACTGCGCTCGTGCGGATTGACACCGGGACCAGGATCTTCGACACGGGGGCCCTCATTGACGCGTGCACGCCCTCGAGCTGCATTGATGCTTCTTTAGCGGCGTGTTTTCGGCTGCCTAATACCAGCGTGGGGGACGAACAAGTTTGTTCGGCCACCGTGGGTTCCAAAACCGACGAGAGCGTGCTGGATGTTATTTTCAAAATCGAGCCTCACGTCCGCGTTCGTACGCCGTCCCGAGAGCTGAACGATGCGGTGCGTGCCCACTTCCGAGGCATCTTCCTGGCGGTTTTATTTGCCAGCCACGATTTCCGTTGTTCTGGGCGCGGACATATATCCCCGCATCATTCAGACGGGCTTTCTGAATATGCAGGACGGACGACCGGTGGCCCAAAGCAGTTTTTGGATGGGTCGTGTCCGGACCTTTTGTGCTCAATTCCTCGGGTCTGCCGTCGCTGCTCTCGCGCTCGCGCTATGCTTTCCGCCACTCCGGCCCGCTCACGTACTGTTAAGCTGAGCTTATCGGTCGGGAGCGCGGCCTTTATGTTAAGCTAAGTTAGTTCAATGTATGAAGCTGAACAAAATACATTTGATTGCGCCTTCATTCAGAAAGCTTCACAACTAAGAGTCTAGTGTGCGTCGAATCGGACAGACTAACAGACAGAATATGTATATCGATTCGGCTGTTAATGAAAATGGGTCTCGATGATGAAGTTTTAAAGAAAATATGTCCCTGTTTATATATCTTTACGTATATGATACGTTTACATAAACAGGAACAGATTTATTTAACATTTCAGCATCGAGAAGTTGGTGTTCCAGTATAGGGCGCGACTTCCTACTACTTCGCACTCCAACTGAATGCAATAGCATCTAAATATCTATATAGAAAGTCCTTCCCGAAGCAAAAAAACGTGTTTGGAAGACTTAAATGATGGTTCAGCATGAAATAGGCCCAATAGACACTGAAGGGATCATAATATCTTGGCTTAACATGACAACATTACGTTGGCCACCACATTTGCCTGGCTTAAATATAATAGAAAGTGTTTGAGAATGGCTAGCAAGAAAGGTCTATGACTCCGGCACGCCATATTCAACTAATCCGATCTCATTGATAACATTCAAAAGTCCTGATCAACCATTTACAAGGACTACTTTAACAATTTATACCCACCAGGATATATGAAGTTATGCATGATCGCGGAGGATCCACTGATTACAAATTTTAAGATATATGATATAAACCTTTAATTATTTAGTTACTTTAAATTCAATAAATTTTTTCTGAATAAACAGCCTGAATTTGAATTAATTACAAATTGTACTATTCAAGTGAGCCAAATTTTCAATGGCAATTATGATACCTTTCGAAATTATGTTTCATATATAAACCGGTTTCCATAAATAAAAATTAAGGATTTTTAAAAGGTTTCACTTATGATTAATTCGGTTTTAAGTGTGAGCAATTTGGGTGGACTATTCAAGTGAGCGGAGATCACACCTTATTATTGTTTAAGACATACATACATAGGGGAAAAGATATTAAATTTAAAAACATACCCTCATATTATCCAAAAGCTCGTCCTGGCTGGATGCATTTTTCAATTTATTCAAGTCATCTTCAACAATATGAAGCGATTTCAGTAGCAAGTGAACATCTACCATATCTGCTAAAATGAGCAATCGCGTTACAGCTGACAGTAAGTTTCTAGCAGCTCTAACCATATTTCCACGCTTTAAGGAGCTACACGGATCTTCAGAAAATTCTCTGGCTGCAATACTCATGGCATCTCCAGTTTTTTTTACTTCATCTACTGCGGTTAACATTTCTTGTGTGATATCTGGGTTTTCATACGCAATCTGTTCACCCTTTTGAATAAAGTTTTCGGTAGCTTTTTCAACCGCTGCAACTAAGGCACTTGCACGTTTAGATTTTCCTAAAAGAAATAATTTAAGTCAGTTTATTATTATTATTATTATTATTATTATTGTAGTTTGTAGTATTAATTACTTGCCTTCTATCACTTGCTTTCTAATGCATAGTCACATTGACGTTAACAAATTAAAATTGCGAAATATATTCTTTACATTTTCAATTCGTACTACTTTAAATTTTGTCTAAAAATATTGTATATAACTTGAGTTACAGTTATTTGATTACGCATTTGATTATGAGCTCGCACGTCGTCCCATTGCTGGTTGGCTTATCATAAACAAAATAAACAAATTGGGCATACAGTCGGGTGGCCCGACAGTAGAATATCCTGTACCATTATAAACATAATAAGAAGACTTAAAAATGGAGACAAATTTACATATAAAGCAAATGTCATTCAATACAAAAGCAAAGTCGACAGCTCAGTGGGTAAAGCTGCACATTTCGACGCCAGGCATACAAAATTTTTTTTTATTAAAAAAAATTAAGTATAGTTCTTTGCTTGCAGTATTAAATACTGTACTTATTTTGATTTACAGAAACAAAATTTCTAAAAATATATATTAAGTTTGACTGGTCGCAGACGGGATTCGAGCCCGTGACAATTTATTTTATTTTACATAAAAACATTTCGGGTTGACTGCAGCTTAGACAGCTGCACCACTAACCAATTCGAAATAAGCAACTTTAATTTCACAAAAATGTGAACATAACTAAAATGTATAATGAACGTTTTGATTTATTTGGAGCCCTCTACCTGTGCTGAATCTTGTACACATAATGTGTATAAAGTAAAAAGTGTATATCTCCGCTATTAATGGCACGATCGCAATGAAATTATTGCCTAAATTTATTGTGTATTTTGATAAAATATATAAAACATGGTTTACATGAATATGGTTTACATAACTTTATAAATTTAGGAGATATACTATTTTTTTTTAATAGCTCCTACAAAACAGGTGAGCAGCAAAAAATGAAAACAAACTTGATCTGCGTGCAGCTATAAGAATTCCAATTTTGGTATCTCTAGCTCTTATAGTCTCTGAGATCTAGGCGTTCATACAGACAGACGGACATGGCTATATCGACTCCTTTAGTAGCCTTGGACAATACTTATATAACTTTTTGGGGTCTGTCACCCTCCTTCTGCCTGTTACAGAAAATCGCAATCGCACAAAATTATACTACCTGTGTACCTTTGGCACAGGGTATAAAAATACGCAGTAAAAGTAATAATTATTTCACCGCCATAGCTTTCTAACCGCATAAAATATCGAAAAATCATTTTAAGCACATGTTCTACATAAATTATCTATATATGTATATACAAATTAATGGCATTTTTATACTGTTGCAGGGTATTATAATTTTAGTTAAGCATAGTATCCAGACAGTAAAACGTTTCGCAGCGGAACAAATGTTTTATTTTTTCAAGAGTGACCGCTGATTTTACTATCTGTTTGGCATTTTGAGCCAGCAAATGATGCGGGCATACATGCTTGTTTACAATATTTTAAAAATGTCAATAAAAAATGAACAAGAAAATAAAAACTAGTATTGCCATAGCAATAATTATTGTCGTAATAGATAAGGAAGATTCTTAACATTATAAGAAGCAATCCAAGTATTGGGTGAGGCCATAACTGCGAGATCAATTAAAGGTCAATATTCTTCCTATGTACGTATTGTTTACACGTTTTTATATTAATAATACGCTCCCTCTCATCTTCTAATATCATGTCCTATCATAATCCAAAATAAATTTCCCTTCTTCACTAAATATAATACACCTATCTCTGCAATACCCCATTTAACACCAGAAAATATACGTAATATTTTAAAACTTATTAAATATTTAAATATATATTATCAGAACTAAAAATTAGATTAATACAATTACATTTGTAATTTCCCGCTCGGAAAATACTAAAGAGTGACACACACTTTTCTAGTATATTTGTTTTCATGTCAGGTTACCGCCCTTTAAAACGGCCGCTGACGAACAACCGTTTTCAACTATTTGCCTCTCGCTCTCTCTCACTGCCTGAAGACGGTTTTTTACTGTCTGGATACTATGCTTCAATACCAAAAAGACTGCAAGCTGTCATTGATACCGAAGTTCACATTAATTAATATTAATAATTTATTTTCATAAAATTAAGAAATTCTTTTGTTAAAATTCGATTAACTTTTGTGTAATTACTTTTGACGCCAATAAATTTTGTGTAAATACTTTTGACAACATGCATGGCATGCATATTTTCATTTATTTTTCTCTTTTTCCTATAAAATTTAGCTTTCTCGTTTCCTTTTCCCTAGCTTCTAAATAGATCAACTTATCCTATGAAAAAAATTTCAGGAAAAGCGGAAAACAACAACAAGAGTAACAGTTAAAAGAAGTTGCGAAATGCAAAATATTTGGTCGTAGTGTAAATACTGTTGACCACTCCTGTATATTATAGGAAGGGAAATGTCTTCTTCACTGCGTTGCAATCTTCTCACTCAAATTATAACACTCTGCAAAAGTACAAAAAATTAAATTGTATTATTGCGGTGCACTAGTAGTACACATGCAGTGAGAAAGGACAAATCCTAATATTAAAATAAAACCTAGAACAATTAAAAAAAAAACTTGACACAAACCCGTTTAAACTACTAAAAAAATTTTTTTTTTATTTTACTCCTTTCATTGGTACCAAGAAACGAAAAAGGTACGGTAGGTTTGAAACAGAAAGCTTGATGACTGCATTTTAAAAGTTTATGTGCTCATAAAATATTATTTTTAACTTTTGTTAATTAAGGAAAATTTTAATTTATGGGGGTATGATACTACAGCATTAATTTGAGTTTTCATTAGAGATTTGAAAACTCTTTATAATGAAACAAAATTGTAATTGAAAAGTATTTTAGCCAGCTCATTAGAGGTCATAAGACAAATTGGGCACACAATGCAAATTGATTTTTTCTGATGTTTTGCAATTATTTCTTGAATCTAAAATTCATTCTAAAGATCTTTAAAAATTTAGCACAATAATGTTGATGTTGATCTTTTCTATCAACAAATGGTCCAAATTGACCATTTCTTTATTTGCTGAGAATAGCATTAATGGTTCAAAAGGTCATAGTACACGACATCCCCCTCTGGACCCAGCAGATGCAAAATTTTCCTCTTTTTATACCCTTGCAGGGTATTATAATTTTAGTCAGAAGTTTGCAACGCAGTGAAGGAGACATCTCCGACCCTATAAAGTATATATAATATATTCTTGATCAGGATCANGAAACTTTGCAGTTAGTCTTCAATATACTCTTACTCGTACATATGTCGGAACAAGCCGGATCGGACGACTATATCATATAGCTGCCATAGAAAATTTTTAGAAAAAAAATTTTAACTTTGTCAGTTTTCAACATATTTTCATCAAAGTTGAGATTTAGCCGTTTTATATTATTCCTGAATTTCTGTTTTAATTTCATGAAAATCGGCCGACTATATCCTATAGCTTCCATAGAAACAATCAGGAAAATAAAAGAAAAATCAGTAACTTTGTCAGTTTTCACGATATCTTCACCAAACTTGAAATTTGGCCATACTATCTTTTTTTAAAATTTCAGTATTAATTTCATTAAAATCGGCCAACTATATCCTATAGCTGCCATAGGAACAGAAAAATTAAAAAAAAAAAAAAAACCATAACTTCGCCGATTTTCAAACCATTTTCATTATGTTCGAGATTTGGCCACTAATTATTATTACAGAGTTTCGGTGTTAATTTTTATTTTAATTCTGCAAGGGTATATAAACTTCGGTGAGCCGAAGTTAGCTTCCTCTCTTGTTTCAAAGGGATTAATGATTGATAATGATTGATAATTGGATGTTGATAATTGACCGGGGTCAACCCATATTTTGTTTCATTTAGGGTTCTCAAAATAGATATTTTATTCCTCCTGTCAAAAAAAACTTTTTGGCTGGGGCCGAGAAAGCAAAATTTCGATCAGTGTTTTTATCATCGCCGCAAATGCTCTTTATACGGCTTGGAGGCTGGCATTTTAAAAACGCAAAAAAAAACCAAGATGCTAACGCGGAATCGAAAAATAATTTATGTCAATTGAAAGTGGATACACATAGCTGCAAAATGACATAAAATGGAAGAGTGTATACCAATGGGTTCACTCAGCGCAATCCCCGAAAAAAATAAGAATTATTAACCGCCACACCTAGTACATATGTATGTATATGTATGTAAAACCATACCTGCCCTGCAGTACCAGTCATCAACGTTTAACCAACATTTCATCAACAGCCGAAGTGTGTTGTTGATGACAGATCGACAATTTGCCTGCAAACTGTTGATGAATTTAACATGACCATGTCCTAGGCTGTCAGCAACCACCGAAAATTCTAGCGAAACCAGGGTACAGTTGACTAAAGCAATACGTTGTAATTAAAACCACATAAGGCAATAAAGCAACAATAACATTTTGATTAGGGCCAAAGCAAATAATTAACAAATGACAATATACCATTCTATTTAATAGGTTAAAACGATAGTTTTTGCTGCCACAAAACCCATGCTAGTTTTTGACTGCTGGGATATTTTCAACTAAATAAAGACATTTTCCAAATTAAACACTTATGTATGTAGCTTAATACAAATAAGATTTGTTTGGCGAGTGTTAAAACTATAAGGGTATAAAAACTTCATTCAGCTGAAGAAAACATCTTGATATATGTACATATAATAAATTGTAATTTTCTACATTTATCGAAGCTGAAGTAACATACATACATATAAATAATTTTTAAAGGTAAGTACATTTACCTTTCTTTTTTTTGCTTGGACCCTTAGTATTTACAAGAGTTGTAACTTGTAGAACAAGGGGCTCTAGGGTTTTCTCAACAGACATTGTGCGGATTTCCAAGTTTTTGGGATCCCATTTTAAAGCTATCTGTCCAAAATCCGTCAATGTTCCCATTTTTTCCGGTTTTCGCATTCGAACAGGGTGCAAACTTTTAACTGTACAATTTTTTGCTCTTAGTTCACAAATGAGAGACGACGCCTATTTCGAAATTTTACAACAATTTATAATGATGGAAAAAATTGTTTCCATTTCCAATTCATGGTTGTGGTAAAAAAATATACGATTCACACAGATCACATTTCTCCGAAACATTAGAAAAAAATGAAATACCCTCTTCACACAAACTTTATTCTCGTGAAACAGTTGGAAAATGAAGCTAATATATACTATGATTCCTACAGGGCACATCCAAAAATGTAAAGCGTTAAGCATAGTATCCAGACAGTAAAAAACCGTCTTCAAGCAGTGAGAGAGAGCGAGAGGCAAATAGTTGAAAACGGTTGTTCGTCAGCGGCCGTTTTAAAGGCCGGTAACCTGACACGAAAACAAATATACTAGAATAGTGTGTGGCACTTTTTAGTATTTTCCGAGCGGGCTGCGAAAAAGAATGGCCAATTTAATAAAACAGGCTGTTCGCGACCCTCAATTGCGCCTCTGTCTACCTTCTTCAGTTCCGTAAATCAGTTAAATTTTCAAAAAACCTCACAGGAGTTTGCTGCAGATTTATTAACTATAAAACAAACACAAAATAATAATAAGTATATCTAGAACAGTGGTCGGCACGGGCCTATCTAATGTGCATAGGAGTGCGTCAGCCAGTAGCGCTCCCAGCACACAGACAGTGTGAAGACTGCTGCTCAAAGCATCAGCGCTGTCATATCGCTAAATCTAGCCACTTTTAGCGGAAAATTGCTATTTTATACTAATAGCTATTGATTTTGCATAGAAAACCAAATGCTAGTTATTTTATTTTATAGTTATATTATCAGATCTTGATATAGAAGTCGTTTTACTCACTCACACATATGCAATTTTGGATTGCGATTGTATAGTGCCGACCACTGCTTTAGAGACTTCATTAGAACCTTGAAAGAGACTACTATATGTTTTCTATAGAAATCTCTTTTGTAATGCGAATTGGGTAACTCCGGTTTTAAAAGTTAAACAATAACAAATTTTATTAATTTCTGGAGTCGTCGTTGAGGAATCCCGTTTTTATGCATGTGAATGCTCTTAAGTTTATTTTTCTAACTTTTTTTTTTACAACTGAAGAACTTCATTACTAAAACATATTATTGTCCTAAATTTTTAGAGATCTTTTGCATTTCAGATTCAACAAATAATTGCAAATCATCAGAAAAATGCAATTTATATTCAGGTCGAATTTGTCTTATGACCTCTAATGAGCTGGCTAATATACATATCAATTACAATTTTGTTTCACTAGAGCAGTATATGTCATCGGTTAAATTTCATATCTAGTTTGTTTATGTAGATTGATCGATTTTGGCCCCTATTGCATTGGGGAATGCATTGGCAATTCATTAGAAGTACCGCATAGTCATCCTGCTCACACTTGTGTAAAATCCTATAGAGGTTTCAAATCTCTAATGAGATGAAATCTTAAATTAATGTAGTTTTATGCTCCTGTTCTCATTAAGTTCACTTTAATGTAGTGAAAAAAATAAGGGCGAAGCCTGCGCTTTTTCAGTCATAAAACAGACAAAATATTTTATTTATTGCAATAAATATAACTATGTAAATTTTTAAAAATTGTTTTTAAGCCAGTTAAACCATTTTAAACCACTGATATTATTGAAATTTAAATTTACTAATCTTAATGAATTATGGAAAGATTGATCTTAAAATGAATTTTGTTTTATTGTAAAAAAGGAAGTATTTTTTTTATTAATTTTTAATGCGTGCCGCTCCCCACTTTGTTTCCCATATTGTTGTTTTAAATTCTTTTAAATAGATATAAAAACATACAAAAATATATGAATTTTATATCCACTGCGTATTATATTAAAAATAATAGAAAGCAAAAATCAAAGCATTGTGCCTCTCTTAAGATGTTTTAATCGAAACCAAACAAGACAATATAATAGTGTCGCTGTCACGCTTATTTCAATTCAAAAATTTTGGAATCGGTTATAGGAAATACTAAGGATTTTTTTAATTTGATCAAATGGAAATTTTACTTATTGTATATATATGACACTTATTTACACACATTAAATTATCTATAATTAATATTATAATAACTATTCACTTAGTTATCAATCTCAATCAATGCACCTTGATCTTATAATTGTCAACTGTTTAATACAATTAATGTGTAATTTTTTGATGAAATTGCTCATGTTTATACCATCCACTGTCAGCCATAAGTTTAAAGAATAAGTAGCGTCCGTGAGTTAGTGTCGAAACGGAACGGCGAGAAAATGTAACACGGGTAAATTTTTTATATATTATTTATTTTGTAAATTAGGCAGTAATATTAACAAAATAGTGTTTATAAATGCTTAAAGATGTTTTACTGCGTTTGGGGATATTTGACCTTTAGATCTACTAAAGAAGGTGTATGAAAAATCGGGTTTACACGGTCTTCCTAATATGTCGGCTCACAGGATATACCGTGTATATCAGGATAAAGGATATCTAGTGTAGATTTGCTCTACAAAGTTTTATTTACTTCTCACCGCCAGTTTTTGAGAAAATAGCATAGCAGTGAAACAAACTCGGGTTTTGCCCCATAAAAAAAAATCAGTAAAAATGGAAAGTCTTATAACTCCAGTTTAAGAAAGTGTTCCAATATGCACGGTATATTGGCTTACTAGGAGAAGATTAAGGAATAAGTGATGAACATTTCATAAGATTTGAACTACCAGTTTTTTAGAAAATCGCAATAGAGTGGGTGGTATAGGTGGGCTGTTAACTATGGAACCAAATGTAAACCTGCAGAGAACCGGTTGCTGAACCAGATAAGGGAACCATTGAATAAATACTAGATCAGAAATATTTTATTTTTAAAAATCACGGTACCTCATTCTATTGGGAAAATTAATCCCTAATATCTAATAAAATCTTAATGCGTTTGAACCGCTGCATTTTGAGAAAATCATGTCCGTCAAATTAGCGTCGGTGAGTTAACGTCGAAACGGAACGGTGGGAAATTGGAACACGGAGAAATTTTTTATATTTTATTTATTTTCTAAATAAGGCACTTAATCAAACTTAATAATGTTTATAAATACTAAAAAAACAAAATTACTAATGTTTGTTACTGGTTTTGGGGATATTTGACCTTTGGATCTATTAAAAAAAAGCCTTTGAAAAATCGGGTTTTTACTATTTTTCCACTATCTCGGCAAATCGGAAGTGTGCCAATATAAGTGGTATGCTAGAATAAAGGATATATATTGTAGTTATATCCTGCCAAGTTTAATTCAATCCTATCTATAAGGTTTTGAGCAAATTGCATTACAGTAGACTAACTTCGGGGTCTGCTCCATACAAAACAGGGCAGCAAAAATTTTAAGTCCTATAACACAAATTTTCGGAAGTGTGCGCATATGCACGGTATACTGGCTTACTAAGGAAGAATTAGAGAACATTTGGTGAGAATTTCATAAGTTTCTATCCATAAGTTTTTTAGAAAATCGCACAACAGTGGGTGGTGTGTGAGGACTGATAACATAGGCGCCAACTAGAAAATGGAACCAAATGTGAACCAGGCATAGGAACTGTGACTATAGTGTTCCATAATATGAAAATGGAACCAGGCGTGAACCTGAAGAGAACGAGTTTCTGAACCAGACATCGGAATCACGATTATCGTGTTCCCATACGATATTTTCGACGCTAACTTTCGAAAAATTCTAGCAACGAAAATCTTAAGTGTGAGCATATGCACGGTATATCACTGGAAAGGGCGAATTTTCTCTAATTTCGGTTTTAGTCTTATCAAATCCTATCCATACGATTTCGAGAAATTCTCATTTACATATTTATTAATAACACTGGCTCCACATTGAACCTAACGCCACATGGCGTGTTCCCATACGATATTTTCGACGCTAACTTTCGAAAAATTCTAGCAACGAAAATCTTAAGTGTGCGCTTATGCACGGTATACCATTGGAAACGGCGAATTTTCCTCTAATTTCGGTTTTAGTATTATTAAATCCTATCCATACAATTTCGAGAAATTCTCATTTTCATTATTATTAATAACACTGGCTCCATATTGAACCTAACGCCACATGGTGTGTTCCCATACGATATTTACGACGCTAACTTTCGAAAAATTCTAGCAACGAAAATCTTAAGTGTGCGCATATGCACGGTATACCATTGGAAACGGCGAATTTTCCTTTAATTTCGGTTTTAGTTTTATCAAATCCTATCCATTTCGAGAAATTCGTGTGTTTCTCTTTAATATATTTATTTTCTCTTTTACTTTATTGTTGATAATTATCTGTCTATTGTTTGCATTAATGAGTTGAAATTCGGTGAGTTTGATTTTTTTCCAAATCTTCTGCATCTGGCGTTTGTGCTACTACTTTTAACGCTGCTCCCAAGAAGTCTAAACTCCTAGCTTCCCTATGTTGGATGTTCAACGATTCGAGCAGCTCAAGAGTTTCTACATGTGAGACTGGGGAACATGTTAATCATGCCACCAATCTCTCCTACTACGCGCCTAACATGTAAAATAAAGCGAAGCCAATTAGAAATGTGCATCAGTAAATGGAAGGAAGCAAAAACCATAAGATATAAAAAACTTATGTTTTTAGAAACAAATTATAATATGGCAAAAAAAATGAAAGGCAGAGTCAAATACGCTACCTTAGCGGCAGACAGGACTCATATAGTGCGTGCTTCGCTTCTCTCAATACCTAAAACTAACGAAATTTGCGGTGTTAAAGACAGTGTGTTATTAGTAGTATTAATGGAATAAAATTTCTAGACGAAAGACGGGGAAAATGGAAATTAAGCAGCCCTAGTAGCTAGGGGCTCTCCACATCACCGTTAATAAGTTTATGTAAAAAGACGACGCCAAGCATCGTCCTACGGTTAGCTAAAGAAAGTAGGTTTACTAGGAGAAGTCTACTAGTATAAGTTAGCATCCCAGGGTAGGCCACGAAGGACGAAAAGCTAAAATTTCTTCTGGACAGATTCAATGCGGCTCCGAATTGAGGACTCCAGACAGACGTACCATACTTCAATATAGGGCGAACTAACGAAGTGAAGAGAGTTTTCGTTACATAAGGAGAATCTAATTCCTTCGACCACCTTTTAACGAATCCCAACATGCCACTGGCTTTGTTAATCATACAAAGAATATGTTTTGAGAACGAAAGTTTAGGATCCAGGCGGACACCCAAATCGTCAACAATAGTAATTCTTTCCAAAGAGCATTCGTTAAGCATATAAGTGGCAAGCAGGGGAGTGACACGTAAAAATGTCATTAGTTTGCATTTAGAGTTGTTGCTTGGAAGTTATCAAGATCCGATTGTAGGCATAAACTGTCCCTATACTGCAAGCAAAGTTTAACGTTATCAGAATACATGAGACCTCTGGATTTGGTTAGAACCTGCGGCAAATCATTGATAAACAATGCAAATAGCAGTGGTCCAAGGTGGCTACTCTGTGGCACGCAAGATGTGACCCTGAGGCTATTGGATAGAACGCTTCTGAACAGAACCTTTTGGGTCCTGTCACTTAGATAACTCGAAATCCATTTAAGAAGATCACTAGGAAACCCCATTGAATCAAGTTACCTAACCAGAAGAGAATGATTAACCGAGTCGCAAGTTTTACTAAAGTCCGTGTAAATAAAATCGGTTTGAAAGTTTTGTTGGAAGCCCCTAATAACAAAAGAGGTATGTTCCAGAAGATTGGTCGTGGTTGATCTTCGCCGCATAAAACCATGATGACATGGAGAGACGACTGCATAGATGGTGCAAGTAAGGAGTGATTACATTCTCGAAAAGTATGGGGATTGCCGATAACTTAGAGATACCCCTATAGTTACTGGCATCCGATTTGCTTCCTTTTTTGTGGAGAGTAATGACCAAATATGGGGAAATTCTGAGAATTCTAAAGATTAGGTAAACAATTTAAGAAGGGGGTTACACAGCGCCTCGGAGCAAAACCTAAGAGCCCGGTATTCCATCGGGACCTGGATAATATACTGGCTTAACACGTTGAAAATCACAAATAAGTGAGCTTTCGTTTAAAACTGGACTGAAGATTAAGGACGAACTGGGCATAGGCCGAATATATAAAAAACTTAGCAAAGAGATTGGCTATTGCCTGATCAGAATTTACTGTAGTATTATTAAATGACAGCGAGGGAGGGTGTAACATGGGTTTACGTTTAGAGTTAACAATGTTATAAAACTGTTTGGGGTCCTGAGTGAACTGGACCTTGCAACGAGTTAAATAATGTTTATAACACTGAGCGTTAAGCACGGTAAAATTAGATCGAGCACTAAGATGAGATGAGAAAGCCATTTTTGAACCAGTGAGTTTATATTTATTAATTTAGATTTTACGTTTTTTAGACGGGTCAGCTCTTTTGCAAACCAAATTGGTTTCAGGAACACATAAGGAGAAGGCACTCTAAATCAAACCGGATACCTTAATATCCGTTATGACCATGCTCTCACATCAGGTAATACACTTTTATTAACAAATGTATGAATCCTGCAGCAGGATAACGCTCCACGCTATAAGGGTTGAGTACTATCGAAAAAAATTGAAATCGAGAGGAAATCGTCGCATAAATAACAAAATTTTGTCAGAATTGACCTACAAATTTGACAAAATTTGTTAGGATCAAGCATAGTATCCAAAAAGAAAAACGTTTCGCAGCGGAACAAATGTTTTATCTCTTCAAGAGTGACCGCTGATTTTACTATCTGTGTGACATTTTTTACCGGAAAATGATGCGGGCATATATGCTTGTTTATAATATTAAAAAAAAAAAACAATAAACTGAACAATGAACAAGAAAATAAAAACTACTATTGCCATGGCAGTAATTATTGTCGTAATAGATAAGAAAGATTCTTAACCTAATACGAAGCGATCCAAGTATTGGGTGAGGCAATAATAGCGAGAACAATTAAAGGGCAATATTGTTGCTATGTACGTATTGTTTACATGTTTTTATATTAATAATACGCTCCCTCTCATCTTCTAATATCATGTCCTATCATAATCCAAAATAAAATTCTCTTCTTCCCTCAGAATACACACCTATCTCTGCAATATTTCATCCAACACCAGAAAATATAATATTTTAAAACTTATGAAACATTTTAATAAATATTATCAGATCTAAAAATTAGATTAATACAATTAATTAAATATAATCATACTAAATAGTAAGTAAACAAAGTAAAAACAATCTGAAAACAATACAGTCAAAGGCCCCAGACGCCATGGCTTCTGTAGTAGGTTTAAGTTTTGTAAAACTTAGTCTACTTTGTAATAATAATAATATATCAATAATTGTCATTATTTTCATTATCTTTTGTTTGTTTTATAGTTAGTAAATCGGCAGCAAACTCCTGTGATGTTTTTTGAACATTTATAGGTGTTGAGAATACCAAAAGTCAAACTTGTACACATACACATTGTGTGTGTATGGGAAGGTGATGAACCATGAAGATCTCAGAGAGAGGCAAAACTCTTCTCTCTTGGTTCTCTCTCCCTCTCTGCTTAAGAACATTTTTGTTTCTTGTTGTATGCACATGCATACCCTAACTACTTGCTTGCAGACAACGAAAGAGTGCGGTTGCTTAAAATAAAATTCAACTAAAACGACAATTAAAGTATTTTACTATTTGGCAAATCGGGCTGGTGTATTCCTAAAGTTTATATAAACATTGGCTATAAATTCTATAGGTTATAGGCCCAGTCACAATTTGTAGCTGAGTACTATAGTAAAATGCTTTGATTGTTAACGTAAAATAAAATAGAATTATAAATAAAAAAAAGTGAAACAATTAAAAAAACTTAAATGAAGTCTAAAACAAAATAAATTTTATTAGAAGAGCGTGCGTGCGTGCGAGCATTCGATTCTCTCTCTTCGTAGCGGACAGTCGTGTTTTTGTTTTGCGCTCCGACTTTTGTGTTCATTGTGAATTTAAACCACCGGGGTTTCCTCTAATTTATCATCTAATATCAATAATAATATACCGTTTCGCTAGCGCGCGTGCATGCACTTTTCTGTGTAATTAATTTGCATAAATAATAACTTTTTAGTTTTGTGCTAAGACGGTTATCTTATTTTATTTTCCTCCTCTTTGCTCTTGTACCGTTTTTATTTTTTTCTCTCCCCCGCTCGAGTGCCGTGTGCTATAAGCTGCATCTAAGCTGTTCATAGCTCTCATCGCTCTTGTGATTTCTGCTGCTCATATTCTAACTCTTGCGCTCTTTTGTTCTATCTCCCTCTCTTTAGTTTCTTGGTATTGATTGGGTGCACTGTGGTTTAGGATTGGTGAACATGTCTCAGAATATTATCTGTG
>VNJN01000061.1:310748-433797 GCA_008042485.1 Drosophila mayri | reverse complement strand
TCCCCTGCGATTCCCCCTTCGTCATCCACAACACAAGAGCCTGTAACTCCAACTAAACCCTCAGAACCAAATACGTCCCCAGCAATTCCAACTTCATCAGAAAGCCCTACAACATCCCCTGCGATTCCTTCTTCGTCATCGACAACACAAGAGCCAACTACATCTCCAGCTATTCCTACTTCCTCAGAAGCCCCAACAACATCTCCAGCTATTCCTACTTCCTCAGAAACCCCAACAACATCCCCTGCGATTCCCCCTTCGTCATCCACAACACAAGAGCCTGTAACTCCAACTAAACCCTCAGAACCAAATACGTCCCCAGCAATTCCAACTTCATCAGAAAGCCCTACAACATCCCCTGCGATTCCTTCTTCGTCATCGACAACACAAGAGCCAACTACATCTCCAGCTATTCCTACTTCCTCAGAAGCCCCAACAACATCTCCAGCTATTCCTACTTCCTCAGAAACCCCAACAACATCCCCTGCGATTCCCCCTTCGTCATCCACAACACAAGAGCCTGTAACTCCAACTAAACCCTCAGAACCAAATACGTCCCCAGCAATTCCAACTTCATCAGAAAGCCCTACAACATCCCCTGCGATTCCTTCTTCGTCATCGACAACACAAGAGCCAACTACATCTCCTGCTATTCCTACTTCCTCTGAAGCCCCAACAACATCTCCAGCTATTCCTACTTCCTCAGAAGCCCCAACAACATCCCCTGCGATTCCCCCTTCGTCATCCACAACACAAGAGCCTGTAACTCCAACTAAACCCTCAGAACCAAATACGTCCCCAGCAATTCCAACTTCATCAGAAAGCCCTACAACATCCCCTGCGATTCCTTCTTCGTCATCGACAACACAAGAGCCAACTACATCTCCAGCTATTCCTACTTCCTCAGAAGCCCCAACAACATCTCCAGCTATTCCTACTTCCTCAGAAACCCCAACAACATCCCCTGCGATTCCCCCTTCGTCATCCACAACACAAGAGCCTGTAACTCCAACTAAACCCTCAGAACCAACTACGTCCCCAGCAATTCCAACTTCATCAGAAAGCCCCACAACATCTCCTGCGATTCCTTCTTCAACATCGACAACACAAGAGCCAACTACATCTCCTGCTATTCCTACTTCTTCAGAAGCCCCAACAACATCCCCTGTGATTCCTTCTTCCACATCGACAACACAAGAGCCAACAACGTTTCCAGCTATTCCAACTTCATCAGAAACGCCAACAACATCCCCTGCGATTCCTTCTTCCACATCGACAACACAAGAACCAACTACATCTCCTGCTATTCCTACTTCTTCAGAAGCCCCAACTACATCCCCCGCGATTCCTTCTTCCACATCGACAACACAAGAGCCAACAACGCCTCCTGTAACTCCAACTAAACCCGAACAATCAACAACTTCACCTGCAATTCCAAGTTCGACAGAGACCCCTACAACGTCCACGGCGGAAGCAACATCAAATGCGATTCCGATATCTCCTTCTACAACAACGGAATCAACAGCCACATCTAATGCCATTCCCACGACCTCAAATTCAGAGGTGACATCAGAAAATATTTGTATAACTTTTCCTCAACTTCCAGCATGTAATGTGTAATTTATTTACCAAAGCTCGTAAATCAACGAATATTAATAAATTGCTTAAATTATTTATTTTATAAATGATTTTTTTTGTCATTCACATATGGGATATCAGCTCACTACTGACATCATTGGAATATTATGGGTATTATTGTTTGTTAATTAGCAAGGTATTAAGCATTAATTTTGCCAGTGACCTACTTTCCAATTCTCCTCTACTTTGTATATACAGTATGTATAAAAAGCTCACTATTCCCCACAAAAATCACACAAAAATCAGTAGCCTGTACAATGAAGTTGATTTACTGCAGTAAGTTGTCTATATATAAATAGAACTCTAAGCTATATTTTTATCTCTGCAGTGTTTATAAATATAGGATGGTTATCAAGAATTGCACTATGTCAAGCGCAGGTTGAAGAACTCTTGTTAGACCCAAGAATAACAATACCTGGCAACAACAGCACAAAATACACAAGAGAGAAAATAAAAGCTGAACCAATTTTAAAGACGGAAACTAGCATTGCAGCTCACACGGCTGAAACTACTGCTTCTGGGAATCTAATAAGTCCAATTCAACCCGGGGACCTGCCATCTAATAACGGACAAAATCCTAATATGTTTGAATATTATTTGCAATCTCAATTTTTATCCTTGCCCGGAATATGGGAAAGTTCCCCAATTACCGGACAACTTCCCAGCTCAGAGAAATCGCAGCTTTCTTTGTTTTTTTCCTCACCATTTTTTAAAAGATTCCCGTTTTCTTTCTTAAATTTCGGGACGCAAAAAATGCCAAGCTTAGTAAATAAAAACATTCAGAATTAATCAACAATTAAATTGTATAAAATTATAAATAAAAACCTCATTGTCCTTATATGATTTAGAATAATTAAAAAAATTAAATACATTGATATTATGGCAATTTATTGATGCGTTTGTATGAATATTTTTCTTGGAACAATAAAAATTATACAAAACCTTTTTAACTAGGTTTTTAACCTATTATTTATATTTAGCAACCTTAGAAATATTAAATTTCATAAAAACATTTAAAATTTTTAATTGAATACTACGTCAAAATAGAAAATGTATCTCACTTGCCAATTAGCAAATTGATTAAGAATCGATCGCAACCTACTTTCGAAAATTCGCACGAGCTTGGGAATATAAAAAGCGAAATTTAACTCAAGAACTTTAGTACATAAATCGTCGCCATGAAGACACTTCATAGTGGTCAGTAAATATAATGTTTGCCTTAACAATTATATTAAAATGTTATTATTTTAGCAGCACTTTTGGGGCTCCTGTTGTGCCACACATGGTTGGCTTTCGGTCAAGTGGCTGTTCTTAAAGCCAGTGGAGATGACCCAAAAACACCACTAATTGTGCTTTCAAATCCAATAAGTCAGTCAAAGATTGAGGAAGCAGATAAATCGGAAAAGGATGTGGAGACCACACTTCCTGCAGAGTTGGGAACTTCTTATCCACCAACAACTGAAGCAACAGCCACCAAAGAAAAAGTCGTTAGGAAGAAACCAATGCCTCCAAAGCAAAAACCATTTCTGAATCATGGCCAAAAGCAGGCACTTCAACTGCAGGACCTATTGTCGTTACCTGGAATTTGGGAGAGTACGCCTATTGTTTCCAATGGCCCATTAACACCCACCTCCCCTGCCCAACTGTCTTCCATTCAACCAATGTTTTATCCCATGCCGGTCTACATTCCTTATCCCATTCCGTTTGTGCTGAACCAACCAATGCAGCTGATGAGTACTCCACACAAGGACAATGTTGAAGATAAAATCGCAACGAGTTTCAATGAAATGATGACTGCGAACCTACTCAGGAGCTCTTTGCAACCAGAGGATGGCAATGAATGGCACAAGATAATTAGGAATCGGATGAAGCCAGCCAACCAAGATGGCACCAAAAAGTGGAGGGGAAAATGGCGAAAGACAACGACTCCGGCAAGAACAACCAATATGACCACCGCAGAGCCACAGCCCACTAAGCCAACTGTTCCGACAAGAATATTATTGGAAAGCAGCGTCAACGAAGTGAAACCTATTGAAACCCATGTCAGCAATGAGACTACTGAAGCTACAAACTTAAACGCTTGAGATATACATTGAATATAATAATAAAAATATAATCAAATCAATTGTTTAAATATTTATTTACATCCTGTTTGTCTAGGGTAAAGCGGATACCTAAGAATCTCTAAAATACTTTGGTTTGCAGTTATGTAAAGCACACTTTCAGGCTTTCAGAAGAAATGCTTACACCTTGGAGAGCACACATCTCTCTCACGACTCGTATATGTTTGTGTCTGGCCGAGTATCTGTGTGTGGAGCGATTGAACTCACCTACCAACACCCAAAGTTGGCCGGATCTGTGCAGAGGAGGCGCCTCTGATCAGTTGGTCTTCCACGCTCGCCGGTCTTCCACGTTTATCGCGCCTCTCTGCCTATTAACAACGGTAAAAAGTGAAAGACGCGCTGGGGGATTCTGGAAATAAAATCTACCAAATTGTGAAAACAGAGAGCGAAAGTGACCAGCAAACAAATCACAAAAAAGTATCTTGCTAATTAGGCGTCACGCCACAACAAGAAATTGCCTCAAAGAATTATGAGTCGTTGATGATTTTCGAGTGTTCGCTCAAGTGACTGTGAGTTAGTTTATGTTAACGGCGGGTGGAAACATCTCCATTTCCAATAGAGTAAGTATCTTTTCCGAAATGCAAATATTTGACCTAGTTTATTTTATGACTGACTGACCAACTAAAAAATAACAACACACTGGCAAGCGGGTTGTCAGTTGCACTTATTAGCCCGAAAAACGAAATAATGAAAACCTGTTTCAAAAGGGGAAATGCAACAAATGTCCATGTGCAATGAGCTCAGTTGGTAAAAGTGAAATTTCTGTGGTTTTTTTTTTTTTAGCTCTGCCAGAAAACTCATAAAGTTCTCAAAGAGCCAGCCCCCGTCTTTGTTGAATTATTAGCGCATGCCAGATGGGAATCTCAACGCGCTCTAATACACATTAGAATCCCAATTAGTACTTGGGCTCGCGTGCTCACCGGCTCTTGATTCTCGAAGCAAAGCACAGTCAGAATATTTTAAATGTTACACCAATTAAGAGCAGAAGAAAGTAAACAAATTGCTTGGGCCCGGCTTAAATGGCTCGCTATTTTCCCTTCAAACAATCACACTTAATTGAAAATGAAACCTTTTAGCATAAATTGCAGGCGATAAACCGCAGCTACATATACACGCTGTGGCAAAATGCTTTTTATTCCGGTCTCGGATTATTTTTATTCGCCATTTTATTGTGCCGCTGTCGATAATTACATTCAATTGCTGCAGTGCCTGGCAGATGGATCATAAAAAAGTGCGCTGAATCCGATCTATTTGGACTTAATAAGCCATTAGTGAGTCAAGTTGGTTAACCGCAACGAAAGTGAATTTACTTTTTGTTCGACTTGCCCATGGATTTCTCTGGCGGACAAAAAGAAATGTAGACGGAGTTAAAAAACTCTTTAAAATATTTGCACGCTAACTCAAATCGCACCACACTGGGCCGACCAACTAAGATACAGGCACGCATAAAGTGAAATTAGTAATCTATTAGATACGTTCACCAGGCGTTCGACTGAGACTGAGACAGAAACCGAAACCGAAAGTTCCCCGCCAGATACAATTTGATACGATTTAACAAAATGCAAATGCTCCAGACTTTACATAACCTGCCTGCCCTCGATGCGATGTTCAGATGCGTGTGTCTGCCGAGAAATTGTCACATAAAAATGCAATAAAATCTCGCGGAAATGCTGTGACTGACAGTGCCAGAAACGGCGTACAGCGAAAGCTTGTTACCTTCCGAAACGTAATCTGGCCGACTGTCAACCGAGAGTTGGCCATTTTCAAGTGTCATTAAGATAGATGTAATTGAATCATTATTAAAAAAAAAGAGCAGAAAGCGTTCAAGTGAAAGCCAACGCAACGACAGAACGGCAATCAAAAACAAATGATTGCATAAGTCCTAAAATAATCTTTAAAAGCAATTAAATGCACTGACTTGTTCCTAGAAATCAATATAAAATAATATTGAATTCAATAAAGAATAAAATAGCAATAATACCAAAAGAACTTTAAACATTTAAAGAAAAGTTTCATATTTTAAAGCTCACAAGAAATTTCTATTTTTGTCGCTGTCTGGAGTTCTAGTTTCTATGCCGCTAACCCTTAAAGACACCTAACGGTCGGTCTGGGTCTTCAACTCGGCTTGAACCCGTGGAGAACTTACATCATACGGCCTCATGGGTGGGGAGCGAGTTCTCCAGCTGCTGCTACTGCTGCTGCCTCCCAAAAACTTGATTTAGCTGTCCATTATTTTTATAGCAATTGTGTACTCGCAGCTTTATGGGTATTTCTTTTGGCATGACATAAGCCGCCGCCATGGCACTTTAATAGAATGTCTTTAATGTGAAAAGCCATAACAACGCGACTCGTTACATGAAACATACATATGTCATTTATGCACATTACGCATACGTACCGTATACCAAGAGCAACTTAGACGAAGCTCGTTAAAAAATAATAATCATAAGTCGTGATACGGTATGCAACTGTGTGCGCAATGTAGACTAATTGATTGCATTGGAAATATGATTAAATATCATTATATACATACGTCCCAAACATTTTCTGAAAAAGCTCTCTCATGTCTGGGCCCAAATTAGCTGGCATTTTCGGCTAATTAATATGCCCACCCAAGGGTTTCAGACTTGTACCAATTAAATTTATACCCAAGTATTCGCTGAAATAAAGTCATAATTTGAGATTGATATCTTGATCACAAATAATGGCTACAACTATTACCCGAAGTCCCTTCAATGGCTGTGAAAAACACAAAAGAAGAATAGCATATGTCATAAGTGTGCCAACACACACATCTTTTGTTGAAAGTGGTTCAAGTAATGGCGATTTTATTTGACAACTTGATTGCTTTCCTTTGTCACCAAGCACCGCTTTTTGATTCCGTTCTCAATTCAATCGTTGTGAATAAACGTTAACTTGGCTGCTCGCTTTTGGTGATAAAATTGTACATTTTTATATAGGTAGCTGGGTCAACAGCTGACCCATATTTTCCAATAAAAACTGGTATGCTGAGAAGACGAATATATTATGCCACCTTAACTTAACGAAACTATACAAGGAGCAGATATGCAAATATTTATTAATATGTGACAAAAAAAAAGTGAATTTCTGAGCCTCAACACTAACATTAAAATAACATTAATTACAGTACCATTCAAAGTCATTTCATTTAATTAGAGATCTTTATATTTATTATACTTTCCTCGCTTTCTCCGATATCCCCGAAAAAGCATAATATTTCTTAAAGAATACGATTACCTTTACATTTCATAATTCTTAACTCGTTTTCTCTTTATTTTTAAGTGGCTAAAATCTTTTGCAAGCGCTTGGCATCCATGAAAAACCAATAAACATAAAAAATAAACTCAAAATACTTTATCGTAATGGGAAAACCCTAATAGAAAATCCTGATTGGCGGCGAAAAGCGTCAACGCAGCAAAGAAAAACAACAAATACGCGGAAAATTAACGCACAATCCAGCAGACAAACTGCACTTGAAACAATCCAAAGCTAACTGGAAAATGTATAAACAAACATAAAGAGGGCAGGGGCTGGCAAAACAACTTTCAGCCGCGGCAAAAACTACAGTTAAGAAGAATATTTGCCGGAGCAACGTGCGAATGCAGAGGAAGCCACCAGATACAAGATACAGCTGCTATTGCAGTGCAAAAAGTCAACGACAACTGAACGAAACTGGCGAGAGGGAAACGCCAGACAAGAGAGAGAGACCGGTCCGCTGTTAGCCCCGGCCATGATCTTGGCCAGCAGTTTGGGCCACAACACGCTCAGTTGTCCGCCAGTCGCGCACGCATGCGCACACGAAACGCGCTAACAGGTGATTTGCATATCCCCCAGATACGAGATAAATACAAGTTACAAGATACGCGAGCTGCAAACCGTTAGGACGTAGGTGTGCCGCGATGAAGTAATTGCTAGCTGGAGCTAGATAACCAAGTAACGCAAATAGAAAACGCGCTAAATGCGGCAGCGAAATTCCAAACAAACGAGTCCAAAGTAAACACGCGAAGAAAGTACTCAAAAAAATCCAACAAAACTGAATTAAGACGGGGCAAAACAAATCGACAGAAACCCATTAACAATCAATGGAATTGTATTTGTGTGCTAAATAAATTGATTTGTCAATTGGCTTACGATTTCGCCAATAAAGCCGGTCATTGTGTTCGCCGGAGCTCAAAGTTCCTGAGCACGTAGCTAGGGCGAAGCTGGCTAGATAAACAATTTGGGAACACGTAAATTGTAGGGCCAAAGCGCACAATTGCAGCCACAATTGCAGGTTGAAGGTGTGAATTGGCCGTCAGCAGTGCTAACTGCTAACTGGAGGAGTGAAAACGAGACTCGAAAACGAATCTGAAAATGCCTAAGACACATAGCGATGTGCTCCGTAATTGGACCTCGGGTGAGAGCCGGAGGCAGTGGACATCCTCCAGTAGAAATCGCACCTGCAATCGCCGAAGCAATCCAAATCGATCAAAAACCAGCCTACTGATTTTCCTCCTTTCAATCTGCCTAATAAACGCGGTCGCCAAGGCGGATGAGACGACTCGAAATGGTCGCCTTGGCCGTCATCTCTCCACCACACCGTTGGGTCGCCTGGAAACGGAGACCACCGAGGAGGTGACCGAGTCAGCGCCAGAATCCGAAATGGAGTCTTCGACGACGGAACTGCCACCGGAAGACTGGCAGCCAGTGCTGAATGCCACGGATGAGCCGGCCAGGAAACAGATGGATAAGTTAGCTCCCACCGACTCACTGCTACTCCGCCTGGCCAGGCGCTTTACCAGCGGCAACGAGCTGTGGGATGGACTCGTTCGCGATTGCTATCTGAAGCCGGACATTTCGTGCTTCCAGAAGAATGTGTTTAGCTATTTGGATGGTGCTCTGGATGTGCAGGATGTCAATGTGACAGAGAGACTCAAGTTTTTCAAGAACCAAGTTCACTACGAGGTCGAGAAGGAGAAGGAGGAGCACTCGGAGGCACGTGCCGGTAAGTGGGCTCCTTTATAAATGGAAAGATAGATCTAAAGAAGTTACGATAAGCATTTAGTCTTGAAGTATTAGATATTTAAACCCATACAAAGTTCTTTTTTGACCATCAACTAATTTAATTACAACATATTCTAAAATTCCAAAGAGTTTTCCCCGCAATTATGTGTTCCGCTGACGGAGTCTTATATAACAGACCCTCCCTATGGTTTGTCGATTTTGTTTGTGGCATCAGTTTTCACATCTGTGAGTCTTCGGCATTCGATTCTTTTCTTCGCTTTGTTTACCTATACGCGAGCACGTCCACAAAAAAAAAAAATAAATAAATGCCGCTGCCAGTTCCAGTAACTTTCACTTGCCGCATTTTGATTTGATTTTTTACGTATTTTAGCTGCGCCGGAGAGCAGTAAAATATCTGCTACGGCAACGATCTCTCGTTTATGTGAGTCACGGCGCTTTGACTGCGCTCAATTATGCGGCTTTTTACCTGGCCATCAGATGTTTTCTTTTGCCCCCGGTAATCGGCACATTAACAACCATTCAGCCAAGACTTATGTAAGCGGCGGTAAATTGCTTAGAATTTTCTTAACAACGGAGAGATATTGAAATTATAAGCCTAAATTAAATAATAAATAAACAGTAAAATAAATTGCATGCTAATATTTTCCAATAATCTTGACAATTTTCTTATGAAAATTTCCCTAACTTAGTTGGCAACTATAATAATAATTCAGTAAATTATATTTATTATATATTTATTTATATTATTTATTTTAAATTTTTCAGAGACTAGCCTCAAATTATTAAACAGCCAATCAGTGTATTAATTTTAAGTTTATTTACTTATTTTTCATACAATTTGTAAGTTAATAAATGAGAAAACACAATGTTTTTGTCATTCATAAACCGATTTGGCACTAGAAAAATAAATATAAGAAATATTAGGTTTAAACAGCATACAACACAATCACTTTTCTTTTGAAGACTTAAAAAATTCGCTGCTTTCCTGGCAAGTGCGACTGCCTTTAGGACCCATACAAATTGAATAAGCAATTTCAGAATATTTTCCAAGCGGAAGAACCCCCCACTTTTGCTCACACGCTGAAAATTATTTATAGAAACAAAAGTAAACTTTACTCTCAGTTGCGCAAGAGCTGCAGCATCCTGAGCGGGGAAATCGCTAGAGATACAACTTTCATTAACCCAAAAGCGTCACTCTGTTAAGATTTAACCTGGTTTGCGTCCGTCTAACTCTCTGTTTCTCCGATTGCCAAGCAGCCAGTCCGGAAACCCCGATCGAGGAAGTGACCAGCGCTCTATATGGCAAGAGCATCCAATTCGCAATGACCCACGATCTGGAGGTGGATTTGCCGGAGGTTATGTTTAACGGAGCCACATTTCGCATCTCGCCGCGGGCCATCGAGGGAAATGGAATCATTGCCAAGCTGGAGCTGATTCCCAAACAGGTAGTCAAGGCCCGACTGGCTGGCGCTATAATCCAGAAGAAGATACGTAAGTAATATTCGCAATTTGTTTCCCCATCACGCAGCTACCGATGCAGAGGCAGATGCAGATGCAGATGCGATTCTGCTGCTAATGAAAGCGCTTTCACTCTTGCATCAAGACTCTGATTCGATTGCTACTTTCGTTTGTCCAGAAAAATTTCTACGCAGCAAACTGGTGTTGTCATTCCTCGCCTTGCTCCTCATCATCAAGATCATCAAGATCAAGCTATTCTGGCTGCTGCCGATCATCATCGGAGTCGGAGCCGCCAAGAAGCTGCTGCTGAAGTTCCTGCTATTCCTGTTCCCGGCGCTGTCACATCTCTTCAAGCTCTGCTCCTACTACCAGCAGTCCTATCACGCACCACCCAAATACCACCACCACCATCACCTCATCGATCATCATCATACGGTGAGTGCCAATTGAGTATTATATTGCACAAATTGCCTTGTTTCCACCGAAATCTCTGTGTGAGTCGTTAAGTCGTTTTGCGTGCAATTTTCTTGACCATCTAGCCAATTTTGGTACAAACTAACCAGTGTTTTGGCTCTAAATCAGCAATTTTGCTTTGTTTGGAGAGGCAAATATCGACTGACATATGCAAATTTTTAACCCATATGCATGGCAACTGGTTTGCTGCATTTATTCTGACCTAGTTTATAGAACATATACATATTTCAAAACATAGTTTCAGTAGTCAATTGCCTTTAAAGATTCTCTTGAATCGTATACAAAAAAGAGTTTTATTGCCCAAAATGAAAAATACTGACACGCAAATATGACATTTAAAGAAAAAAAAAACATCTTGTGATACCGTCACTAACTGGTTTGGGTTAGGCCGATTATATTTTTCACGTCTTCGGCGTATTTTTGGAGAAATTTCATTAACAATCTGGATGTGATTCAGTTTTTGTCTATACGCCTGCCGGTCGGATGTTGTCTTTTGTTGATGTGCGAGCTCCCATATCCACGCTCCCGGAAATTCAATTAGAAAAGTCTACAGGCGCGTTCTTCACCGTTCAGTTGAGAAGTATTTCCATTGAAGATTTCCCTTCCCTTCTCCAAGCACGTGTCGCAGCGCCCTTGTCATCAAAATGAGCTCACGCTGACACAGACAGCACCCAGCTTGACATATCGTCAAATGAAATCCCGTCTGTTGAATGGTGCCCGTTGGCAGGGATTATAAATGGCTGTAATAGCACAGGGGGGAAAAAAAACTGAATATTTAAGGAACTATAAAATATGATTCCTTTCTTTAATTAGAGCCATTTTTAAGGCAAAGCTATGTTGCAGTTTAGAGACTCATCCAAAATAATCAGAAACCCCTAATTTGTGAGATTATCTAAAAAAACTAACCATTACATTTTAGTCAAGTAATAAATCTTAAAAATCAATCCCATTTCTTCCTGTGCAAGGCTTTTTCTCACAAATACTTGTGTGCGAACGAGTGCACACGCGTAGATACTCGTATTTATGAGATATTTATGTTCGCATTCGAAAATGTCTCTAGGAATGCCATTGAACTGAGTCTAGGGCCTGGCATTTAGCCAAAAGCTGCCGGGAATAATCCGGGTAGCCATGTTTGCATACCACATTTTTTTATAAAGAGCAGGATTTCCTTTTAAAATGATTCAATAAAACAGTCAATTTAACAACTATAATCCTTTACAACTGCCGCTCAGAAGCTGTAATTGAGTGCAGTACAACTATCGAAAGATTTAATCAGAGAAAGCTTTGGTCCATGGGGAACACGTGTCGTTTAACTCGTTCTTTCAATGGAATATATGAATATCTTTACAGCGAATAGAGGAAAGCTTTGCCGGATTCCATCAGTAAAGTAATAAAAAACGAACAATTGATAGGGGAGCGCTTTATTGAATTCCATATGTGCATTGACACTCGAATGTCGCATTTTCTTGGCTATTCGACGTCTTTAAGCTATGTGCCGTTGCCATCCCTGGCTGCTTTCGCAGTCAGTGTAAATGAAATTAATTTGCAGACGGAAATGCTTCCCAGTCGAGAGCAAGAAACACGCACTTGACGTGTCACCTCTTTACTGGGAAAAGTTTCTGCTGTCGCACAGCATGAAATATGATTCCGATTCGGGGCACAATAAACAGCACAAATAATAGAGTCAGAGCCATGAACCTAAAGCCGGGCAGAGTACCCTGCTAGGCAATGACACAGTCCCATATCTTGGCATCTTATTCGTTATTTACGGCTATTTGGCAGTCATTGAACTGAGTTAAAGGAGCGCGGGGTGGGGCCTTCCCACCAGACAAAGTCGAGCAGAATGCGTATTATTTGGTCGGTTCAAACATTGCCTATAAATAGCCAAAAAGATGTCGCGATGAGAGCACTCGAAAGCGAAGCCCTCCAGAGCAGTGAAAAAAGTTTTGCTTTGCTGCTGAGTTTATTAAATGTCAAGCAGAAAGAAGCCTTGCAGCCTCGACTGCTCCATTACTTTTTCAATTTGCGCTTATCATGACTCCACACTCGAAGAAATCCAGAAGTGCGGTTGAAACAAGACAGCATTCTCTACAAACATAGTTCAAAATAAACTGCGTTTATATTTTAAGATATCCGCCAAACTAAAGGACCTTCAACCTTTATTTTTAGGTGGTCCCGCCATGGCACAGTGGAGAGCACCACTCGGTTCCTGAGCTCATCTATACGCATCCGCCCAAGGGCCATCCGTCCGCCTATCTCCATGGAGCGCCAGTTCACGAGAGCTATGGTCCAGGAGGATTCGAGCACTTCGAGGGAGCCTGGGAGAACAGTGGTCCAGGATTGGGTTCAGAGTAAGTGCCGCCTTTCTGTTTCGCACCCCCGCTTTCTATGTCCGCATTCTGTGACTTTAACTCTCTGTGTATCTTGTCTGTGTCTTGTCTCTAAATCACACTCACAACTCACTCTCACAACAATCGACTGTCATCACTTTAGATACATAGGCGATATAAATCGCGCTGCACAAATTGAGGATAATGCGCATTACTTTAAGCCCAATACGGCGAACGATGCCGGGGTATTGCATGCTTGGGGCCTGGGCACCACACAGGTACAACAGCAGCCACATCAGGCACAGCAGCAGCAGCATCAGCGATGGCCTGCCACCCAGCAGGCTAGGCCACCAACAATTCAACAGAAACATCATCAACAGCAGCACCAGCAGCAACTCAAGCTACAGCTGCAACAGCAATTAGGTGCTCAGAAAGTACAGCCCTCTAGTCACAGTTTAAACCCATTTCAAAGTCAGGACAAACAAAGGTACATGCCACAACACACCTACGCACACGAGAACTCACTTGCACCGCCAACGAAAAAACACAAACGCACACGCATAAATTAGGTCGCAACATAAGCTACTAACCCGATTCCTTAAAGCCAACTCCTCCTTATGTTTGCATACGACTTCATTTGCTTATGTTTACTTGCCACACTCTGCATGGAAAGGGGGCAAAATCTTATTTTTTGACTATATTGTACATATGCTACCTTTGTGATACATTTTCATTATATTTCAATTATAATTCGTCTAAAGAACAACTAAAAAATATGCTTTTTGCTTATATTCAGAACTGTTTTTTGCTAACTTGTACATTATTTAATAAACCACTTAAATGGTAATAGGGCCTTTCCGGTACCCCTGTTGTTCTCTTTGTTTTCCCACCATTCCTCATGTCCTTGTTGTGCATGCAAATGTAATTAAAAATCTCTAATGAAAGCCAAACAACACAACGGCGGATGCTAATTTTTGCCAATTAAAAGGAGAAGCGAAAAGGAAATTTGATTCACCGCCAAAGTGTAACCATTGTGGCAACGGAAGTTGACCCACCCACACACACCCGTATTCGATCCCTAATTTTGTTTCGATTTTTTTTTAGCTCAAGGCCGGCACACACGCAGCACCATCCGGTGTTCGTTCCAGGACACCAACCACCGCAGAGCGGGCCAGGACTCACGGCAGCGGCACAAATTGCCGCCCAGTATGATCCCGCACGCAACAATCAGCAGCAGCAGCACCAAACTTTGCAGGAGCCGCAACTTTCGGTGCGTATATCATTTCAACCCGTTGCGTATACGCAGTGTGTACAAACAGAATCCGCGAATGTGCATGGTAATTGTAATCGCAACCACATGCACATCAAAATGTAAATGTGTGAAACCAGATAGTCCAGGCATTAAACCTGGATTTGTGTAGAAAGATTGCGTAATATTCTTTTTGGAAATTACACGCAAAAGCAGAAAGTAAATCCTTTTGGGGAAAAAAGCGTTGGGTTTTCAGAGAACAGCAAAATAAACGTGTAATTAAAGGAAGAAACATCTTGAAGTTCTAAAAAATTTGAACATGTTTACAGGAAAATTTCTAGCAGCTTTTGAAACATGTATAACTCACACCCATGGCAGACATTTAATAAAATTTAAGCCTTTACTTTCACAGTAAATTAACAAAAAATTAATTTGTATTGCCGAGTGTTAGTCTGAGAGAGCTCATTTCCCGTGTAGGTCAATGGGCTGGCGGCTTTGGTTCCACCCGCCATTTACGGCCATTTCCTCCCATCATTAGTGGCCCGGTGTCGGCTGTTATTTGCAGATTGCACACTTGCACAAGCAGACAACATCACAATCAATCCGGCTGCCGCAGTTTCCACCACAAACAAATGTCTAGACCCGGCTCATGGCTGCATTTATTGACACTTTCCACCAAGTGCAGATGCTTTTGCCGTATTCTTTTCTCTTTTCTGTTTAACGACACTATTCAAATTGCAGGGCCGAGCAAGGTGTATTGCTTGGCAAACAGCAATTTTGCCAGACCAACTATATGACAAAGTATCTGACAGACTGACTTACTGTCTGACTGACACTCAACGACAGTTTTCACTTTCAAGTGCGGACATGTGGGCTGTACTTTCGGGCACTTGGCCATCAACTAAGCCATAATTAAAATGCACTTTGCCATTGCAGTGCCCGGGGCCTGACAGCACAATCCGTAGGCTTTGCGAAACCTGACTCACCGCTGTTCACCTTAATTAAATGAGCACAAAACACACCTTCCCGAATATGATGGGAACCAGCTGTCGGGAAAGTCTGCTAGCTGGCGGCTCTAAATTAAATTCGGTCGGGCCGAGTGTCCACAACAGAAGGTGTGCAACACGTACAAACTTTGCCCTTTGCTCTCACAAAAACTTTATAAATTGTGTCATAAATATTACCGCCTACAAATATTTTTTAATTTAATTGTTACAATTTAATTTCCAAAGCAAAAATCTAAAATGTTTGACGTGTGATACAAGTGGTTGGAGTTTAATTAAATTTTCAATTTGGGAGAAAACTAGTAACTAGAACCCCAATCAATACATTGAAAAACTCATTTTTATATAAACTTATTCGTTTGTAAAATACCTCCCACTTACTATATAAACGTCTCCCTCTACTATATAGCCTGAACTGGCCGCCCAGCTAAAGGAAGCTATCCGCATTCAGGCCGAGCAGCGCCTGATTCAGCAGCAGCAGAAGATACTGGAGCATCAGCCATTCGTGCAGGATGGACAGGTTTGCCCCCCCCACTCACATCCGTCACACTAATCTGCTTTCATTGTTAATAATTTGTATGTACTTTTTATGCGTTTTGCAGCCACTGTATCCGCTCAACTATGATCCCTTCTACAGTCCCATTCTGCTGAAAATAGACAAGATTGTCGAGCAGCTGGGCGTAAAGAACGACCTGTGCAAGGAACGTATTGTTTGCAGCATGTACAAGGACCCATCCACCTATAGTCCGCACAGCAATTTCGTTTCCGCCGAGCTAAGTCGGTAAGTCTTGATTGGAAGTGACCTGCCAGAGGTATTAAAAAATAGTGGCAATAATACAGTTACTACGGAACTACCGAATGCAATCGGAAAGCTTATGCTGCTGTGATAGTTACTAGGAATTTTAGAATAGGTTCTATTATCGAGAGACCAATAGGAATTAATTGAAAGTGTCCTGCCAGTGAATGTAAAAATAGGAGAATGCACATTCCTAGTTGGTACGTCCGAAAGCAATTGAAAAGCTCGTCGTACTCTTGTCTGATTTCTAGGAACAATAATTTTAAAATAGGTTCAATTATAGAGAGATCAATAGAACTTGATTGGAATGTAAAAAATAGGACAATGAATATAGTTGATACGTGAAAATGAAAACGAAAAGTGTACACTACTATAACAGCCTCTAGAATGAACCACTTCAGAACAGATTTTATTATAGATAGACCAATAGGACGGACTTGGCTAAAATGGCTCAAATGAAAATCCAGATAGACATGAGACTGATTAATATTTTGTATACATTTTTACTCAATAACTTAAAGCCTTTTTTAGCTATGAACTTGGACGTGTCATTAGTCATAAAATGTGTTATTTTGTGCTCTAAATGCTGCTGCCTTGCCATGGCAAATTGTGATGTCAGGCTGTCAAAGATTAGATTCATTTTTTAGCTCGCCTAGCGCGTTGCAGTCATAAAGCTAAACCTTAAACGTTTGGGGTCCCGTTTGCCGTCATCGCCTTTCAATTGATAGGCAAGAGCGTGAAAAGAAAGTGGAACTTTGGAGCTGTCTAAGTGCAGTTTGTCATCACAACTTCGTGGCTGTCGCATCGCGTCGACTAATTGAACTGCACACTGCACACAGTGCAGCCAAGTGGAACTCCCTGCCACATGACACATGCTGCGTGCCAGCGCCTTCATCATCTGCGGAGGTTCCACCCACATCGGTCACTCCTAGACGCACTCAAGCATGTCACCGACCAGATAAACTCGCATTTTGTATTCATCATATTTCCTACGGCTCATTATCTTTTGGGGCGGCAGCCCAGGTTTTTATTTAATTTTTTTTTTTTCGCCCTGACAACAATGAGTGCAAAACTGGCAGACTTCTCTCTGTCTGGCGAAGATAACTGCTTTGACAAAATTGTGACTGACGGACGCAGTGTCCCAGGAGAAGTCACCCAGCCCTTGTTAGTCCCTACCAACGTTGTATGATTTATGAGTTCGTGTGCCCATGACATTATTAATTGAGTGGCCCAAAGTATATCCCTAATTGCCTTATCGGAGCGCCAATGACAACGGCTTGAAGCTCAGGTTTTCGGTCATTCTAGTTGAAAATTAATTAAAATAAATGGGCCTAATGAAAGGCAGTGTTTGTTCAAAACGTTTGTCGTAGTTCCAATGCGCATGCCTGCCATTAAAGCATTCATATTTATTTGATGAGAATACATTTGTGTTTCTGTCAGTTCTGTCAGTTCACAAAGGAACAAGCTTCAACACAAAACTTTTTTGTATGGTTTTAAATAATTGGGTTTATTGTTTCAAGGAAAAAACAGTACACAGAACAGATTAAAATAAAGAAATTTTTACGATAAAAACCAATTTATAACAGTTAAAAATAGTTTAAAGGATTAGTTTTATATTCTGTCTATTGAAAAGAAGGCAATTTGATACTAATAGTCATTTTTAAAGCCTTTGTATATTATTGCAATGATTAGGGAATAAAAATATATAAATATATATATGTATATAAAGTAAACTCGATGTATGGTATAAATTTTCTAACTAAAAATTAAAATACATTTGTTAGGTCATTTCCTAATTGAGCTATTCCATTATATAAGACCAAGATCTTATTTTAATAGTGCGCAAACGAAAGAAATAATTATGAGCATCAAAAGCTTACAACATTTCCTTGCATCAGGTCACGTCCTCCCATTTCATTTTCTCCGACAAGCACTGGTGCGGGGGCAAAGAGCATAGGAAATCAGTTTGGCCTTGGCTTATGTGGGTGCCATTCTCCGCCCACCTTCCTGCACACAGCACGAGTCACTAGTCACATGAAATCCATTAGCAGCACCCCACCCCCAGAATCAATTGCTTCAGACGCCTTTAATTTAAGCCGGAATAGCTGAGTGGCTGGGCGGGAAAATTTCGTTTTCCACTTGAAATAAAATCCTTATACTTATCTATTCATTGGATGATCAAATATTTAATGACATTCGTGTAAATGCATATATGTTCAAATTGAAAGTGGAGATGTTATAGCAATGCCTAGTTTGTTCTCATTTTAATACCCCAATATAGAAGATAGATTTTTCCAAAGTGTGGGAGTTTTCGATGGCAAAAGGATGTCTGTCTGGCGCACAAAGGGCGCGTGCTAGTAAGCCGCATATATAAAAAAGCCGAAGCGATTCGACCTGCTTTCACGAAAACTTTAGTACGACGACACTAAACAGGCAACGTTAATTAGTTGACTTCGTAACATCCGACAAAAAAGGCCTTCATAGACATGGGCCTACAGAACCCACTAACTAACTAACAAAAAAGCCGAGTAGCATCTGCTCACGGCAAAAAAGAGGAACAACCACATCTAATTAAATTCGCGAAAGCCCATTTTATGGTAAAGTTTTCCATTTTGTGTCTGTTGCAGCGACACCAGCGAACTGGAGCCCGTAACGCATGCGAATGAGGCCGTGCGTCGCTTCTACCGGCTAATTCAGGCTGCTCGGGATGGCCAGGATCAAAAGGACTGCCAGAGCCTGTATCCACAGTGCAATATGCCGGCCAAGTGAGCCGGAGGGAGTTTGCAAATCCCGGAGAAGCAGAGTCGAGCCACTTTGAAGTCAACTTTTTCCTTGTTAAAAAACAAAAAACGAACTGTAAATAGGATAATTTTCGTACTTTAAGCATAATTTATTTGTTAAACTCGTATTTATTTATTTATTTTAGTCTAATGGTTTTCCTAGTTGCTTATAATTAAAGCTCATCTGTTACTCGACCGCCGAATTTATATTTATTCTGATTTTGTTGAAGATTATCTACAAATTATTTATTATTTATTATAATTGGCTGCGGTCAAAACACTTTTTAAATTTCTCACCCCCCAACACACTTAAACGTATGTAAAATTCTCTTTTTAAAATCACAAATAATGAAATCAGAATATTTATTAATTGCCGGACAGACGGATGTGGCTGCAAATTCAATTAGTCAATACGCAAAAATTGTTAATAGAGTATTTTTCTGCGACGTCATATACAGAAGAAAATAAATTGAAATTGTGTTAAATGTGTATCAATTTGATTTCGGAAGGCAAATGGGAAATATATAATATTTCATGAGAATTTTGGCATTATTCACACTCGTACGGAGAAGCACATGCAAAGCCGGGATACAATTAAGTAAAGGCAACCCAAGTCAACCATAATATATCCTATAATTTCGGAGAAATCTGGGAGAATACCACAGGACGCTTTATTCCTATCAAATTTTAAAACCTAGAAAATCATTTTAAATTTAAAATATCATGAAAGCACAGTTTTTATTTACAAGTGATTTACATTATTTACAATACAATTTAAGATGCACATGGAACTTTGCCAAATTTCATCTTCTACCTTGGTTTCTCGAGAATCCCTGGTTTTGATTTTATGCTGTGTTAATCCTGGCAATCTGCCTAAATATTCCAGGAAGTCTTGGCAAACCCACATGCTGTGAAATCATTCACCCAGATCAGCAGGCTCTATAATAACACACTTTTCTTGCCTAAATCAAGGCGTTTTCGGCCCAGCAGGGATGGCGGGGCCAATATGTAGCCTAATTGTTGCTGGCAAACAGTCGAAATGGAAATGGGAACTCGTTTACATAAATATATTTATTAGGCCGCGTATGTATTGGCGTTTGGGGGCGACTTTGATGTCTTCATGACGAGCACGAACTCATCTGAAATTAATATTTATGTAAATTCCAGGCGCAATTAACACGCAAATGGCAAAGCTTTCACTTTTTTTCCAGCACAAAAATTCCTTATTGCCCAAACAAAAAAACAAAGGCAAAAAAAAATCACAACAAAGAGCGGAAGTATAAGTAAGACATTAGGATTCGTGGCCCCGCTGTCTCGGCCCAGCCAACTGCACTGACATCAAAACACCGATTGCCAAATTGGCAGCTCATTAAATGCCAAAGCAGCTCGAGTACTTTGAAAAATGTCAGCGTCACGAATTTTTCCCCTCCTCCCACCCCCTGCCCTGCCCCTATAGTCTTCATTTTTGGCCCACGAAAATATTTCCGCTAAAGAAAAACACATTTTTTAAGAAAGACCCCCCTCCAGCCACAGCTGTTAATTAATTCCAATGCTGTAAGTATTGATTTTATATAATTCGGCCTATTGTTCGTCTCCGCTGTGGCCAGTATCAGGCTGCCGCAAGGACAAGAGCTCGTTGAGACAAATATTTAACGAGATGACAATTTTTATGAATCATAGAATACATTTGCTTTCCTTTATTTGTACTCAAGATGTAAAAATTATTTACTGGGCATAAGCATACCAATA
Organism: Drosophila mayri; assembly: GCA_008042485.1. Taxonomy (NCBI): domain Eukaryota; kingdom Metazoa; phylum Arthropoda; class Insecta; order Diptera; family Drosophilidae; genus Drosophila; species Drosophila mayri. Next base: position 413,171 of record VNJN01000061.1, on the reverse strand, counting down.
TATTGTGAATTTATGTAGCAATATATTATATTTATGCTGCAGTTCAATATAAGATATATTTATTAAACAAAATACTATTATATACATATAAATGTTCTTATGTTCTTGAAAAGTTATTATTCATTAGCTTTATGTTTTAGAACCATTTTGTTTTGAAGGGAAATGGTTCTGATTGCCTTGTTAAGGCTTAAATAGTTCAATTTAAGGTTATTTCAAATAAAGTCCTTTACGTTTTCATGGGGCATTTATTCCAACTATTTTCATGATGAGTTCGAAAAATATAAGGATACTTCGACTCGTAAACTATTCGCTTCGATTTGTGTTTAACGAGAGGAATGAAGCTTTTCCAAACTCGTAAATTACTCATGGGCCATTCGTTTGAACATTTAAATCTCAGGAACTATAAAAGCTAAACCCACGAAATTTGCTCCTCACACTCATATAAACTAGATCCATGACTAGTGTTTATTATTCCTTTTCCCCACTAACCCCTGAAAGTGATAAACCCTGTAAATTGAGAGGAGCTACAATTTGCCAAGTCCATGATTTAGAATATTCTGTGTTCCCAACAGAGTTTTCACCATTTCTACATTTTTATTTGACAGGATTTAAATATAATTAAAAACAAAATTATAATTATAATTATATATAATATAATATAATATAATTATATAATTAAATTCAAAACCATATAATGGAATATCTTCCAATAAAGAATAAATACTTTTGAATTGAACAGCCACCTTTGTGTAAGAAATCAAACGGTCTCCGCCTTTTCGCAGAGAACAAAACGAATGGTTCGGCTTCTCCAGTGGTCAGCAGGTGCAATTGACTGCCCAATGCGGGTATTTCGTTAACTGCCAAAGAAATGTACGCTGGGAGAGTCGCATTCTAATTGAACTTTCCAGGCACGCACTTCAAATGGCTGGGCACTTGATTTTACGAGCGGAGAAGCCGTCCAATAACTTTCAATTATGTGCGGCATATTATGGCGGGTATTATGCTGGAAATCGTCATAATGACGAATTCCGCCAGCAATGAGAACGGCATGCCCATAAAGCACCCACTTGACCCAATAGACCGTCGATAGAACCAGAAGCCAGTGCCAGTTTAGGGCCAGCTCCCGCACAAAGGTGAAACTCGGGCGGCGGTGGCGATGGCGATGGTCAACTTGCGCTTTCCACGGCTCTGCGGCGACAAAGCGAAATGGCCGCTAAAGCAGGAGGACAAAGCGATGGGAAAAGAGCTCCGCGCGTACCTGGCATACGCAATTCAATTAGCAAAGTACACTTCGTATAAAAACCAAGCGGTGCCCGTGCGACATTTGCATAACCCGCTGAGTGGCCAACGCGTGCGCACCACCAGAGCCAAAGCAAGTTGAGTTGAAACCGACTATCAAGAAGTGGGGATTACTAACCACCACCGACAATAAGGATGAAGAAAACCGCCGTCTGCCTATTGATCGCCTTGGCGACGCTGGCCGTCGCCCACTCGGCACCCGCCGAGGGTCAGAAGGCGCCGCAGTCCGCCACCCAACTGGCTCTGGACATGTACCATGGCTGCCTCAAGGATCTGAGTATTTCGTGCGTGAGACCCAAGGCCCTCCAGTGGTTCAACTCTGCCCTCCAGCAACCGGAGGTACGCCTCACCGAGCGCCTATCCATTGTAAGAACTTCGGAGAAGACGAAGGAGTCGCGATCTATGGATCCTCAGGAACGCATGTTTGATGCCATCGACGGATACCTGGGTAGTCATTCCCTGAGGATCCTGGCTCCGGAATACTTCCGCACTTCAGAGGCTCGCTCCCTGGTGCCCGATTTTCTCATGGAGAATCCCCTGACCCAAGGCGGAGTTATTCCCCTGGCAGCTGCTAATGAAGGTAAGAGCTAAATTCTTTTTTAATTGCAAAACATTTTGATTGTTTCATATTTTTGGGATTTACTATAGTTGTGTTTAATTTTAAGTTTTTATGGCATATTTATTCCTTGAATAAACGAATTAAAGTTTAAAGGAATTTTATTTATATTTTATTATTTCAAAAATGCAATACTAATTGCTATATATTTTACTATAATTTTACCTATAAAATATGCACATACATTTATTTTTTATAAGCTTTAAAATTGAAAAGAATACAACCTCCATCCTATCAAAAATATAATTTTATATATTTCTAATCCACCTCTAGGACGAGGAATGATCCGCAAGGCTGTTCTTCCCTTCCTTTTGGGCCTGAAACTGAAGACCACTGTGCTGGTGCCACTTGCTTTGGGCCTGATTGCCCTGAAGACCTGGAAGGCCATGACTTTGGGACTTCTTTCGCTGGTCCTGTCTGGTGCTTTGGTTATCTTCAAGATTGCCAAGCCCAAGATTGTCAACTACGAGGTGGTGCACTATCCCCACCATCACGTGGACCATGTGGTTCCCCATCACATTGAGCATGTGGTTCCCCACCATATCGAGCATGTGGTTCCCCATCACATCGAGCACATTGTGCCGCATCACATCGACCATCATTTGGAGCACCACATCGATCACCATGTGGACCTGCCGGTGGAGCATATTGAGCATCTGGAGCATCCTTCACCCGCCTGGGATCCCCATGCCTGGGCCCGATCTTCGCAGGAGGGACAGGATGCCCAAGATCTGGCCTATGCGGGTCAGAAATGAGGCTGAGATCACGAACACAAAACCCTTTTCGAAATTCGGCCAAATTGCAACCTTATTTATTTCGCTCTAAGCTAAGTAGTTAAAACGCTCGGAGATCGGCATATTGTTTATTTATTTATTTATTGAGAAATGTACAAAACAAAACAAAGCAAAAAAAACCAACATAAAAAAAGAAGGAATCCTTTTGGGAGTTTTAAAGGTATTAAGTGGGCAGGAGCTCTTGTAGCCTTTGTGTAAATATTTCTGCAATAAAAACAAGGAACAAATTATGTACTTAATTGAGGACTTTTTTAAGGGGTTGCTACCCCAAAGCGAAATGCGTAATTAACCCAAAAACTTTTCTAACGCGGCAAGTTACCTCTTAGCAAGCCAAAAAGCATCCCAGGGGGGATTTTTAAATTGAAAACCGTCGAATAATGACTGCAACTTTCTACCAAAGTGGCCAATAAAATGTTCAGGAAACTTTCATGTTAAATTCAACTGAATTTTAAGAAGGTGAAAACAGGAAGCTTTTGAGGTGCTCTTTAATAGAAGGAATGCATTTTCTTTGGGAGTTCGCAAATATTGTGGTAAAAAATGTATAAGTTGCATATTTTTACATCGGAATTGAGATGAAAACATTATTTTAAAAACAATATAAAATACGTGAGAAATATCTTAAAACAAATTCTCCTAATAGGGATATTGCTTCTACTTTTTTTAAATTCCAATAAAATTACTGAATTTAAAAGGAAAACATTTATTATTTTAAAAATTAGTTCCGTAATAACGAGACCCTGGCGTATTTACCTATAAATATCTCCCTTTCACTTTTAGTTCAATTTACAGTTCAGAATCAAATTTTAAGCAATATTTTAATTAAATTAAAATTATTTCTCAATTCCTTTTCCGCCTTATTCAGGTTACTGGCGAACAGGAGTATAATTCATATTTATAGCATACTTTTCAGGGATTCATTTTGTTAAAAAGAAATTGCAAATGCTTAAAATGAAATCATGAAAAAAAATGTTGTTTCTGCATTCTTTTCTTATTTGCTGGGTTTCCATGCAACCGGACAGAGAAAATCGATGGTCAGTGGCGCGGTCACATCAATTGGCAATTGCCACCCAGTGAAACCCTGCAACTGGCCCAGGTGGGTTGCTGGAAAGCTGCCACAAGCCCACAAGTCGCAGCCAAAATGTGGACAGCGAGACCGTGAAGCAATGCAAAATGGTGATGGCGCCAACTAAAAAAAAAAAAAGCAAGAGGAGAGGAAACTTCAGCAGCAACAAAAAAAAAATTGAAAAGCAATAACGCCATTCAGCGACAAAACTTCATTTATATTTAACGGCATGCACTTGGCCGCCATCGCTGGGCCATCGTTTCTACGCAACAATTTGGGATATGAAAAGGTTTTCCAATTTCATTGGCTCGGAAAAGAAATGCGACCGGAATGGCAATTATCAGTCCAATGAAACGGTGAAACTTTTGACCAAACAATATAATCGAGTCCCAAAAAAAAAACAAAAACGAAAAACGCTCTTCAACAGTCAAATCAATTTTCATGGCGAACAACGCGTAATCAATACACGAGATTCATAATTCAGCCGTGGACTTAAATTGCGTTGAAATTCAGTGCATGGCTTTCGATTGGCGGAGGTTGGGATATGTCACTTTCGCTTTCGTTAAGGGAAAACACTTTCTATTTCGTTGACATGTAGGGGGCCATTTTTCAGTGTTGTTGTTGGCCATCGACCAATGGCAGTCCATTGAGCCATTTGCATATTCCTTTCCCAATTATTAATTATGACTTGTGGTGGCGTAATTAGTTTGCGCAATTCGTATAAAATTAAGTGTTTCGATATTTTAATTGCTAGTTTCTTGTGGCGAATAAATGGTTTATGACTGACCTCCCTAGGCTTATACCGGATAATGTGATGATTATTAATATTCCTGGCAAAACAGAAAACTTTTCCCCATTATGGCCTATGAAAAGTTGCTGAAGACCTGCTAATCGATACAACTTAGGACTCTTACATTGCTACAACAGCCAGAGGTGCGTTTGCACTCTCAGCGGTTAAAAATCTGAAAGTAAAGCGGAAGGAAGGAGCATTGTTATTACAAACTTTGCCCATTACTTTATTTGCTTCCTTCTTGTTTGTCTAAAAACTTTTTTCCCTAGCCAAAGAAAACACTTTTCTTGTAATTAGTTGTTCTTTTTAGTCATTAGAGAGTGGTACTCTTACAGGGGGTCAACAAATAATTTCTGACATTGCCAATGTCCTGGTCTTGCTTCAAAGCAAGTGAGTTCCTGACTAATTACCAGCGGTGGGGGCTCAACTCGCAACTCCATTTCCGCGAAATTCAATCAATTAACTTGGCATCTGTGCTCCTTCAATAGGAATCCATAAACTAAGAGCAAACTGCTGTTAACACTTAGAAAAATGGTATATGTTTCGCTATTTATTAATATAACTAGTTTCCTTCTTATTCTTATTTATACATTTATTGTTGAAGTAAGTTTTATATTATATTTAATATTTAATATTTTCTTTTTTATACAAATATGAATCTTTTTACATCTCGAATCATGTTGCATATTAAAGATAGTGTTCTTAATACCCGTTTTTGATTTATAATACATATTATTTCCTTTAAAAAGGGCTTATTAGCCCTCGTACCTTATCTAATATCAATTATAGTTTAACCAAAAGTTTGTTTAAATCAAAATCGTTCTTGTTGCATGAAAATAAACTGTTTCCACACAAATTTTTTCGAGTGGAGCCCTACCCGCCCACAAAGAAAACTCTCGGATGCGCCGGGCACGCGTTCGAAATAAAGCCGCATTAAGTATACGACACGTGGTGCACCGCGGCACGCACTCGGGCAAAAATAACAAAGTTGGAGCAGCTCTTGCGACGTCTGCTTCATTCATGTCTTCTTCTCCGGCCATTTCTTTTGCACGGCCATTCGCCAGCGAACGAGTTAAAGATCCAGTGAGTATAAAAATCGTGAACAATAGAAAAACGATTATTAAACGCAATTGTGCCAGCAACGAGGCGAGTTGTGTGTTGACCAGCGGCGAGCTACGAACCCGGACCAAAACACAGCCCCAAACGAACACAGCAAAATGGCCAAGTTGCTCCTTCTGATTGTCGGTGTGGCGGCCCTCGTGGCGGCGGGACAGGCGGCTGGGCTCGGCTCCACCGAGCAGCTGCAGCGGCTTATTGCCGAGGAGCAGAACAAGTGCGCCAGCGGCCAAGATTCGATGGCCTGCATCAAAGAGCGTGCCATGCGCTTTGTGGACAATGTGATGAGCAAAGACAGCTACCAGGTGAGCTCAAGAACGAGGATTGTCATCAATCAGGGAATTTTTGGAAAGCTAAATTGAGTTCTTAATATTAAAAATAACCAATTTCTTCTTTCGCAAACATTGCGGAAAATGGTTAAATCTTTGAATTAAATTTATTCTGACAAGAAATTATAGATTTAATTCAATAAAATGCAATTATTCCCTGATTAACAAAAAATTGTAAAGTTTATTGCTTAATTGTCATATTCACACAAGAATATTTATTAAACTATAAACAAAACGCAGTTATAACTTGAAAAAGATTGTTCTACTCGAAGGCAAGACTTTTCCTAATCTTTATCTAAAATTAAAGTGCTGTTTAGATATATTATATTCCTCATTAAATATCTTTAATCTACAATTTCACCCCGCTTTAATAGGTCTCCAACCTGGAGGTGCGCTCCAATGGCCAAAAGACCGCTCCCATCAGCGAAGCCCGTGCCAGCAGTGCCGATGGCTTCATTGATGCCATTGAGAACTATATGCGAGGACACGATGTCAGCATGAACTTGCCCTTGGCCGATGCCAAGGTCACCGTCTCGGCCCGTAACCTGGCCAACAACCAGCTGAGCCTGAACCTTCAGTTGAACGGCGAAGAAGCCGATGATGATGCCACCGATGTCGAAGCCAGGGGTAAGAAGGGCAACATCTTCAAGAAGGGTGGGTTCACTTTCTGCATGCCTTGTTTCCAGGAACACAGACAAGAGCCCCTTTATTAACACACAACACACCTTAAAAATTACAGGCAAGAAGCATCGTCTCCGCAAGCTGGCCATGCCCATCCTGGTGCTCATCCTCCTGAAGGCCATCACTGTCATCCCCATGGCCATTGGCATTCTGAAGATCAAGGCATTCAATGCCCTGGCTCTGGGCTTCTTCTCCTTCATTGTCTCGGTTGGTTTGGCCATTTTCCAATTGTGCAAAAAGGTAAGCCTTCCATGATATTAAAACGCGTCTCCAATTGTCTTCCAGGCATTCGCTGGATGTGGTAATTAGTGTTCGTTTTGTGTGTTGGGATGATGTTGGGATGCGTGGCAGAGGAGGAGCTGCAACTTTATTGCAATTAAGATTCAAAGGTAGAGAGAGGGAGAAGCATGTATGTATAAGTCAAAAGGGCGGCAGCAGCAGGGTAAGTTCCGCCAGTATCCTCGCCCACACTCTCCCGCTTCCCAACCAAACCACAAAACTGACTACCCAACCAAACACTAGCCATTAAAAAATATTCTCGATTACAAGCCCTACAATCAAATAGACTTTATTAATCGGTTATCTTCCGTGTCGCCTTAGATCGCCCATGATCACCACCACACCGCTCATATCACCGCCCATGGACCGTGGGATGGCCGCACCTTCGGCTCCGTTTCCGTCCCCGTTGTGGAGCAGCCCCAGAAGTTGGCCCAGAACCTGGCCTACCAGGCCTACGCCTAAGCCACCAAGACCCAAGCAATTCCCCACAGAACTAAAAGGAGCAGAGCAGAGCCCTGGATGAGAACAGTCCTGGAAGTGGTCTTGAAGAGCGCAAAATTATTTGTTAATTGTTAGACATATTCTGCGACCTTCGACCAGCTGTCCCCTGCCCTGTCCGTGTCTTTAGACTTTATTTATAATATTTATTAACTATTTATTGAAAACAAGAGATTAAGCAAAAGAGAAGAGCAAAGCACCAAAATAAAGTAGCACAACAAATGCCTTAAATATGCTAAATGGAATTATATTTATCGAAAGCAAGGCCGGGGGTCAGCATTTAAATCTGGCTTAAAGATAAAACCAGAAGCACTTGGGCCATGGAGCCAAGGGGTTAAAATCAAACAGCTTGAATTGTTAAGCCGAAAGGCCTAATTAACGTTTCCGCCCCCTTGGCAGTGTTGTCAAAGCCTCGACCAATTTCACTTGGCATAAAATATGTATAAGCCATCGGCCGCACGGCAATTGTGTCCTAATTAGCCAAATTTAATCCACAGTAAATGCCGTCCCTCGGCAGAATCGTATTAAATATTCCGCTCAAGCCGCTCTTGAGGCCCGGCCGGGACAGACCATTCAATTGATTAACTGCATATAATTTAAAAATTGAAATTTCACTTGTGCGAAAGTCGCCAGCCATCAGAGAAGGTGAAAGTCTTTCAATATTCTTCGACCCAAAGGTAGTGGAGTGGGCTAAGGGCCAAAAGATTAGGGACATTTGCAGTCCAGAATGTGACCCACAGAAGCGTAAGGCATAAATCGATGTTTGTCCGTAGTAAAAAATTAAATTTTACAAATATATTCCTGGGATGACATCAGGCCTTACGCTTTGAGTTGCGCTCAAATGCACCACAAGGGTCTTCCTAGAAAGTTAAGCATTTAAATAACAAAAAGTTACCCTCAATGTGTGTATATCCTTGAATAGGAAAATATATATTTTGTATTTAAGGATAAGGTTTTGAGAGAGATTTCATTATTACTGAATGATAGTTAATGTTGCGCTATACTTTTATGACATTATTTAAAGTGAAATTGTATAAAATACAAATGATTGATTTTCTGTAAAATATAAATGTATAGAAAAATATAGCAGGCCTCCATTATTATTATTAGTCTGTTCTATAAGCTCATCAAAAACGCAATTATAGATTTGATTTAATATAGAAATTTAGTTATTTTGTATGCAATACAAAATACAAGAATTCCTCCGTAAATTCCTTAAAATTAAGTTAATTTTAACAATTAAGACATAATAAATATATTGTTATTCTGTATTAAAAAGTACCCCATTTCTACCACAATTTTGTATTTCTTTCTACATTATGTTATATATTATATATGGATTACATTATATTTCAAGAACAGTTTCAAACATCCATTTCTCACGCATTTCTTAGACCAAATAAAGTGAATAAATTTGTCTTAATCCAAGAATTTTCGGCACTGTCCCTACACACTTACTAGCAGAATAAAGCGGATGGAATCAAATTGGAGTGGGAAACACCTGGACAAATCAGGTCAGGTGGACAAACGGACAGGTGGCGCCGCTTTCATAATCGCTTGGCATGCACGAGGACGCTGTTTTGGTCAACAAACCATCGCACATCATCATCAGCATCGGGCATCGGGGCTGGAGCCAAGACACGAGCTTATGGAAATTTATAGTGCCGCATAAAATTGGCGGCTCTTTTACTTTTTGGCACGATCCGGGCAAAAGTGTGGCGCTTGTGAAATAAACATGAAGCTGTCCACCAATTTCTTTTATCAAGGGATAAGAGTGATACACATAAAAAACATGTCACTGGTGGAAGCGCAGCAGCGACAGCCTTTGCATTATTTAAGCTCACCATTAGATAATATTTTTACAATGATTTCAATGATTTTGCCTGCCAAAATAAATATATAAATTGTTGTGTAACATTGAGGAGTTTTTGAAAAAGTATTAGGGAAGTATTAGATAAAATAAAAATAAACCTAAGGTAGAGAGTAAACTCTGAAATACGAGTGGAAAACGGTTTTATGTCCTATTGTTAAACATAGTTACATAAAAAAGGATTAACTAAAATTAAGTGTTATTCAAGTTTTTTAGTTACTAACTCGCATTAACAATATCTAATAATATATAACCATAAAGCGAAAGTACATACTTCTAATTAGAAACTCATCACATTCCCTGAAAAAGTGTGTCACCCAAATCTATGTGGCACAAATAAAATCGAAAATAAATTTCGTAATCTAAAATAAAAAAGCCAACAAAATATTAATTGAGAGCTCTGCGAAATCGAAACAACAGTTCCGCATTAAAAAAAAAAAAGTAAAAATAAAACAGAAACGTATCAAATAGGAGTCTGATACCAAAGCGTAGGTGAGTTCCGTACTGATTTCTTGTATCGAAATTTGACACAATACGCCGAAGTATGTACGTGTCTTCGATTTGGCTTTCTTGCGGATGGTCGCGTAAGAGTAATGGGCCTGCATACTAATTGGCCAACAAAAGTTATTTCCACCGAGGCGTCAATAATGCAACTTTGGCCACTGGAAGGGTGGGGGTGGGCTAGGTGTCTGAGGCCGATATGGAAAGCGAGAAAGCTTAAAGGGGCAACCCAGTTAACAGAGGAGAGGCTACTCTTTTTTATACTAGGTACTCGTTTAGTGTCAGGGTATATACACGATCTATAAAAGGGTATATTTAAGAGTTTTAAACAATAAAAAATAAATTGTTCAATTTCTCATTATAGCATTCAAAAGTATGCTATAAATTATTTTATAAGCATATCGAGTTCATGAATTTGCAGCCTTATTTATATGATTTCAAATCCATGTCTCTCTTAAAAATGAAATTTAAACCAAACCAAGCTTTATTTTTAATTATTAAAAAATAACTCATTGTTTCATTTAATATTTCAGGCATTCAAGAACGGGTATACAATAGTCGTGACCAATAACTTTATTGTTCTGGTTTTCTTTTTCCAATTTTTTGGTGAAAAACTTTGGCCACTTGCTTTTCGTGGACTTGGCCCGTGCTTTGCCGACTTTCGTCGCTCGTCACTAGCAGAGTTTGGCTGTCCAAAAAGCGAATTGTGTGCACTCCAAAAAAAAAAGCCAGCACGGGCCTCTTGGGCGCTCTCGGGGAGCGGCTGTATAAAACTCGAATCGATCGGCAAATCATCCAACATTGTCGTCGCATCGATTCCGCTGTGAACACTACGCGCTCTGGTAGTGTCCATTTAATAATTGTAATTAATTCGTTTGGGTTCACACAATGGCCTTCCGTTTCTCGTCCTTGCTCGCGTTCGGTTGCGCGCTGCTGCTGGTGGTCTCCACTTCGGTGTCCGGTGCTGCCATCGATAATGCGGTGACTCCGCGCATCCACAGCTCCGACGAGCTGATCTCGACCATTGTGGATAAGTGCTTCCATGCCAATGCCATGCATTGCCTCAAGGAGAAGGTGCTCAGCTACCTGGACACGGTGGCCAATGTGGAAGATGAGGTCAGCGGTCGTGCCCTGAGCGACGATGTCATCGACAAGGTTATCGTGGACCGTCTGGGTCGCATTCTGAACACCAACGAGATGAGGCTTCAGCTACCGCAGACCTTCTTCGCTGGCTCCGTGGTGACCTATCGCTCGGATCGTGGCTTCGACCTGGAGCTGCCCAAGGAGGAGGGTCAGTAGTGATGACGAAAAGTCCTCAGACAGATCTTAATTTTTCTCATTTTTCTCTCAGGTCGCGCCGAGAAGAAGAACAAGGACAAGCTGTTCCTGCCCCTGCTGCTGCTGATGAAGCTCAAGCTGAAGGTGGTCATGCCCATCCTGCTGGCTCTGATCGGCCTGAAGGCCACCAAGGCTCTGATTCTGTCCAAGATCGCCATCAAGTTGGTGCTCGGCTTCCTGATCTACAACCTCATCCAGAAGCTGGGAGGCATGAAGATGAACATGGTGCCCATGCCAGCCCCAGTGCCGGCCAGTGAATACGGAGTGCCCAGCACCACCGCTTCATCGTACGATCCCAGCAGCTGGGAGCCCATGAGCGGAGGTCCCTATGCCCGCTGGGACTCGCAGAATCTGGCCTACAGCTCGTACCACCCCAGTAGCTCGTCGTCCTACTCCTCGGGCTCCTCATCGGGATCTTCGGGCTCTTCGTCTAGCTACAGCTCATCCTCTTAAATTGGGGAAAAAAGCCGCCCCGTTGTACATACCAAGGACACTTGTGTGCCCTCCCAGGAGGAATCACTGCGAGTCGCACAGACCAAATGGAACCGGAACCTGCCCAGGCCATAATTGTAGTCTTTAAGGGTTAAGCCATGCGAGAGTTTAAGCCATTCTTCAGCTATAATCACTCCTTCACTTAGCCTGATTTTCCCAGTCATCCTCCTTCACTTTCATTCACTGTCAGCACATTCTTTTAGTCTTTTTGCCTACGTCACCTCGACACAAATCGACCAAAAATCTAACTGAATTGAATTTATATTTATTTAATTTATTAAAAATGCAAAAATTGAAAACACTATTCATGAAGCTAGTTTTCTCCTTTGTTTCGTGTTCAGGGAGGGTGTGTTTTTGCTTATTGTAATTTGAGTAAAGAGCGTGATTAAATCAATCAACCACAGTTTAGTTTGTGAGAGATTATTTAATACTCTTTAAGAATTCTTTTTTTAAAGCAGTCCAAAATTTGTATTGCTTTTTTACCGTGGTTTACAGCACTTCTAACGAGCGAAATAGAAATAAAGCTTTAACCATTTCTAATTTTTACTAAATGTATTATCTGGCCGTTCTCAAATATATCTATGGATTAAGGACTCAAGCTTTATAAATTTCCCCTAAATGTTTATATCAAAATTAATCTAAGTTTAACTGGAAGAATAGTGTCTCGTGCATGACTTTGTGGACTGCGTTTTAGGGAGTTTTGTATCTGATTTGAATAGTTTGGGTTACTACCAGATGTGCTTGTGAAAAAGCCAACAGAAATAACATAATCGTACTAATCTGTTAACTGACTATTTAATATTGATATTTAAAACGCTTTAACGCAATAGGTAAGGACGGTGGTTTTTGCTGCAAGCTCTTTTCTAAATAAATATAATAAAGCAATAAGTGGTCAATAACCTGAAATATAGCCAACTGTTTTTCCCAACGAACCATGAACAAACCAGCTGCTCGTGGACTTATCTGGTATTTAAGGAAGAGCCACTATCCAATCTGCAGTCAGTTAAAGAGTAACTACACCATGTTAACCAGTCTGTGGATTCTCATTGTCTTGAGGATTAGCCTGGCTATGAGCCTGAGAAGGCCAAGGCACGATCTTTTTTTGGACACGGAAGTCAGTAAATATATGAGGAGCATGGATGTCATTCCGGATGTAATTGATATCGGACCGCAGGAGTTTCTAAATGTGAGCGGAAGTGATGACTTCAATTTATTATAATAATATAGAATGTATAATTTATTCCTTCATAACATAAGGTCACCTATCACGGCTATATAAAGGTGGATGCTGGAAAGAAACTACAGCCCATGGAGGTGCGCGATGAACCTCAGGTGATATGGCCCACAGATATTGAGCACTATTACACCCTGCTAATGGTAAACCCGGATGCGCCCAGTGTTAGGAAGCCACCGCACCGTGAGTTTCTTCACTGGATGGTGCTAAACATTCCTGGAAATCACCTAAATATAGGCGATGTTCGCGTCGGTTACATGGGCGCCATTCCGCTTCCAGCGTCCGGAACCCACCGTTACGTCTTCCTGCTCTATAAACAGAATGATTACACCAAATTTGATTTCCCGAAAGTGCCCAAGCACTCGACTCAGGGACGAACCGGATTCAAGGTCCAAGAGTTTGTGAAAAAGTATAACTTAGGGTTTCCGGTTGCTGGAAATTTCTTCACCTCCACCTGGAGTGAAGACGTTTCGGCCCTTATTAAAGCCATTTCAGACGGATTAAGCTGAACGGATAAGAAATAAAGCATAAAAAAATCAATCAGAATACATTTGGGATTATTGTTAATACGAAAGGTAGCCCTGAATACTTATATTTTGGCATCTCAATTTTAAATTTGACTATTTTCTTCCCTAAAATGTCCGAGGAAACCATATGCTTCTCAAAGCACAAAATCGTGCCGGATGTATTGCAAGCGTGTCCCTATAAGATGGCTAAGGTTGGGTTCTCCACGTAAGATTGATAGTATTCCACGGACAACTCACATTTGATACCTAACAGGTGACATATGCCGGCGGTCAGATAGTGGACATGGGCAAAGAACTAACGCCCACACAGGTGAAAAATCAACCAACGGTGGAGTGGGATGCGGACCCGAATGCCCTCTACACTCTGATCATGACCGATCCGGATGCTCCCTGTCGCAAAGACCCGAAATACCGGGAGTGGCACCATTGGTTGGTGGTCAACATTCCGGGAAGCAAAATCGAGGATGGCTTGGTCTTGACCGCCTATGTAGGTGCTGGGCCACCAAAGGACACCGGACTTCATCGCTACGTCTTCTTGATCTTCAAGCAGGCAAAGATGCTGACCTGCAATGAGCCGCGGATCCCAAAGACTAGCGGCGACAAGCGATCCAACTTTAGTACAGCCAAGTTCATGACCAAATACAAGCTGGGAAATCCCATTGCCGGAAACTTCTTCCAGGCCCAGTGGGACGATTATGTGCCATTGCTGTACAAACAGCTCTCTGGTAAAAAGTAGGACTTCTACTTTAAACAGGATTCTACGAATATGTCAAACTCCGTAACTCACTATATTGAATTAATTATCCAAAATTTCCTGCTGAATGCACCCATTTCTTTCAAAGCGTGACTTAAAATTAATCACTGTTTAATTAGTGTTGTGGCAACGCTTTTTCCCAGCAGTTGTTTATAGAAATAAAAAGCTTTCAGTTTTGCCTTAAAACTACGACGTCATGGCAAACAGGTTTTCAGTTTTAAACAGACCTTGTTCGGTAGCAGATGAATTTAGCTTGAAAGTCAAACACTTTGCTTATCGTCAAAATCAGTTTTCTTAACAAAATGTTCTTGCTTCTAATACCCCTCATGAGCTGTGTGCTGGCTATCCAAGCTGGCTCATTGGGAGAAGTCTTCAGGAGCAACCAGGTGGTTCCCGATGTTATTTCCCAAGCACCAGACCAGTTATTAAAGGTGGGTCCATCAAAATATTAAAGAAAAACAAGGTAAAGAGAGAGTTTAAAGGCGTGGGATTTCAATAAATACTTCCATCTTCCTATTCTTTATAAACTATAAAGTTATTTTTGTTCTTGAGCTAATATTTCCTGAAAATATAAATAACTCAAAAAAAAACTTTCTGATCAAAGGTCATTTTAAGAAAAACAAACGAATTATTATATAGAAAACAAATTAAAGAACAACAAATTGCAATAATAGCAGTGAAACAATCATAAAATAATTACAAATCATATTGAGGTCAAACATTTGAACCTAGCGATCAATATTTTTCGCGTTAGTGACCGTGAAAATAGTTCTGATAATTAAATTAATAAACATCTTCGCAATTACTACCAATTTATCTAAAGAAAAACTAATAGTCTTCTCGCTTGATAGGTAACATACAGCAATGGACTTGTGGCCAGGGACGGTGTGGAGTTCACGCCCACTCAGGTAAAGGACCAGCCACAGGTGCAGTGGGACGCCCAGCCGGGTGAATTTTACACACTCATTATGACCGATCCCGATGCACCCAGTCGAGCTCAGCCCAAGTTCCGGGAGTTCAAGCACTGGGTCCTAGTTAATATTGCTGGTAATGACTTGACCACTGGTGACGCTCTCGCCGAATATGTTGGATCCGGTCCACCCCAGGGAACGGGTCTACATCGTTATGTCTTCTTGCTGTACAAACAACCTGGAAAGCTGGAGTTCGATGAGGAGCGGGTTAGCAACAAGTCGAGGAAGGATAGGCCCAAATTCAGTGCCGCCAAGTTTGCTGAAAAGTATAAGCTGGGCAATGTCATTGCTGGCACTTTTTACCAGGCTCAATACGATGACTATGTACCGAAACTGCATCAGCAGCTATCCGAAAATTAATGAGTAATTCAGATTACAAACAGATATGCACGCATTGAAGCGACTCTTGCAAAAGGCTCAGTGAACAGCAGCCGATTTAAACATATTAAAGTAACTATTTTAACTCATTGGAGTCGTTACATGCTTCTACATATGTATAAGATACCTGCCAACAAATAAATAATTCACAAAGTAAAATTCACATCAACTATTTACAAGTTCAAAAGAATAACTCTGTAATCTTTGTTGTTTAACTTAGAGAATCGATTATGCTTTTATTAGTTGATTGGATGATGGCTTCGACTATTTGCCTGCCGCCGTGGCTAGGGGATTTCTGAGTACCAGGATTACTGAGTCGCCGCGCAGGAACATCTTCGATATGAAGCGGTCCTTATTCACCGGCTTCACCTTCTTCTTGCCCTTGCCAGTGCGCGGCAGCTCTGTCCACATCTCCTTTACATTCTCCAGCACCATGTTGCAGTGGCGGTCGAAGGCCTTGACTCTGCCCAGAAGTTTTTTGTTGTTGCGGCAGTTTATCAGCACCTGGGTGTTGTTTTTCACGGACTGAGTGAGCACGGACAGCGGCCCGGTGTTGAACTCCTCCTCCTCCTGTCGGGCCAGCTCCTCTGGGGTTAGTTCCGATTTTGGTTTTACAAGAGCCCTACAAAATTGCAACAAAAATAACAATAAGCTGCATAACATGGACCAAACAATCCAAAATGCCGGCGCACATGTTGCCCGCTGATATAGCATTGGTCAATTAAGATATGAAATACTTACATTGCAAACTATAGGTATTCCTTATTAAATGCAATGCAGTCTTATTTCGCTGTTTTTCTGAGTTTTAAGATAATTTTTCGGTAAATATTTTCCCAACGCGGCTTCTGTTTTCTTCTAGAGGTGGTACTGGAAAAGTTATCGAACGCTCGGCTTTTTAATTGGTTTGCCAAAAATCCCAACTGTTTTTGGTATTATATCGCTCTTGCTACATTATTTTGGTATTTTCTATGTACGACACTTGGTGACTCTGCACAGCACGAGATTTGTTATTTTGTAATTCACTTTTAAAAATTGTTGGCTGAATGACAGCCAAGAAACCAAAAATGACCACCGATGAGGACTCAGGCGATACCGCCACCTGCTCATACTGGGTGCCACGCAAGAAACGCCGATGCAAAATGACGCCCAACAAAGGCAGTCCCTTTTGCGGCGCCCATGCACCGCCTTCCGTCGCCACAGAAAATGTGAATGAAACTGGCGAGGATTCCTTCCAAGAACGGATTCCCTGCCCTTTGGATCCGAAGCATACAGTTTTCAAGAGAAAGCTGGCAAAACACTTGACCATTTGCAATGCAAGGGATCAGGCAAGTGTGCTGCCTTACATTGTGAAAGGGATCAATTCTGGAGAGGATGAGCTGGAGGCACTAGAGAAATACGACCATATTAAACTGCACGAGCTGCCGGATGAAGAGTTCTATGGTTTGATCGACAAAGTTAAGCAACTATACGATAAACACATCAATTCTAGTATCCAGAATTTGCAGTTGTCGCATGAATCCCTAAAGGAGGAACTAAATCGCTCGGATTACGGCCAGGAAACGTTAAGGCAGCTCACTCAAGCTTCAAGCTTGCTGGGCATCCTGCAAAAAAATGAACAACTCGCAGATGACACCAGCTACGTGGAATTTGGTGCCGGAAAGGGACAACTGGCCTTCTACTTAGCCACCGTCTTGGAAAACCAGAAACTCACCCGCTCACAGGTCATACTCATTGATCGTCTATCACTTCGTCATAAAAAGGACAATAAGCTTACCAACAAGGAGCAGGTGCAGCGCATCAGAGCGGACATTGCCGATCTGAAGCTATCAGCTTTGCCGGAATTGAAGAAAACACAACGAACGGTGGCGCTATCGAAGCATCTCTGCGGTGCAGCCACGGATCTGACCCTGCGATGCATATTGGGTAAGGAAGGCGGTGCCGCTACGGACTACGTGCTAATCGCCTTGTGCTGCCATCATCGATGCTCCTGGAGCTCCTATGTGGGACGGTCTTTTCTCCAAAACGCCGGTATTGAAGCCCGAGAATTCGCTATTCTAACTAAAATGGTCAGTTGGGCAGTTTGTGGCACCGGTATGAGTCGCGAACGACGCAGGGCCATGGAAAAGGCAGATGAACAGCCAACGGAGCCAATCACCCAGCGGCTGAGTCGTGAGGAGCGCGAAAAGATCGGTCAGCAGTGTAAGCGAATATTAGATTATGGACGACTGGAGCACCTGCGATCCCAAGGCTACCAGGCGGAACTGAAGTTCTACGTGCCCAGGGATGTGACGCTCGAGAACGTAGTTCTGCTGGCCAAGCGATCCACATCGAAAAATATAATAACTTGAATGATAAATATACAAATACTATGTAAGTACCCTGCAAGGGTACTTACAAGGGTTTTTTAAAGAAACCATAAAGATGTTACATTTACAAGATATATTTATTAATAATTTTGAAAAAGAGCTCAGACAGTATTCTTGGGTTTTTAAATGCTTGCTCTAGAGGCTTTTTTTAAGAGATTTCGGTAGTTTCCCCTTTTAAAAATTATTTATATTTAATTTAGGTATCAGTTCTAAGCAATGGATGATGCAATCGTTAAATTAAATTAAAATTCTTCAGGTAGCCAATGGATTCCAATTACTACTTTAGACTATTGCTACTTTAGACATTTTTAGCTAGTTTTACCCCATTTCAAAGTTACAATGACTTGCTGTTGTCACAAATTTTGCAGTTTTTTTATTTGTCATTAGCTAAAAAAAATCTATGTATTGTATATACATTTTAATGGTAACAATGAACCAGAAAAACGATCAGTTTTAATTGGTTTTTTTAGATAGATTGAGGTTAATTACTTGAAAACTTGAAATTTGTTATGCTTTTAATTATTTTAATTGAAAAAGATTAGTTAGAATTAGTAACATTTCAGCCTAGCTAATTTTTTACCGATGTTTTTTGTATACGTGGAACCACCTCTAACTACTAGCGAGTGTTATCACTCTTTTTTCACAACAGGTTAGTAACAGCTGATCGCGCACAAGCTAAAATAAAAAATATCTATTTCATTCAGTGAAAAATTGAATCATCTAGTCGAAAAATACGAATTAAAATCAGCAGTGAAAGAAAACGGTTTGCAAAGATGGTAAACATCACAATACCCGATCGGGAGGAGAGGTTGGAGCTGGTAGGAGGGCGCATCAAGAATCTTGCAAACTACTTTATGATCTCCGAAGACGTGTGCCCGGTGCAGATTGCCGAAATGACAACAAATTTTACGGAAGACGAGCTATGCCGATTGGTGCGTGAGGCCGCCACTTGGGCAATGACTCGTTCCCTTGAAGGAAATGCTGCCGGGTTAAAGATTACCCAAGACGATTTTTTGCATTCCCTGTTGGCTATACAGCCGCGATTTGGTGTACAACGGGAAAGACTCAAGGAGATGATGCCAGGCGGCTTCTTCGAGGCCGGACGCCCAGCGCAGCAATTGAACAATCGCGAGTTTGAGACCGTTACTAATATTGTGTCTAACTTGCAGGCCCATAAGTTTTTGTCAAACTTTTTGGGCTCACTTATGGCACATGAAACTAGTTTGAACAAGGAGCGTAATAGAAGACAAGGCACTTCCCCACTTCCTTCTCATCCGAAATCGGTAGAGGAGGCACCAGGCTGCAGCCATTGGAGCTCGATAAAGAGGCCAATGAAAAAAATACTGAATGGCAGCGATACGGAATTCATGAATACATCGCAGCATGAGGACAAGGACGTCGGCCAGTTACAGGAGAACTTTCAGCGGTTGTTTGCGGGACATGGCCTCATCCAGATGTCAACGGCTCAGGGATTGATTTGCTATCTGATCGAAGGTGCTCCGAAGTCTGGGAAATCGGCTATTGCGGCTCGCTTCGCACAGAAAAGTAATGTGCCCTTTGTAAAAGTAATCTTTCCGGAGGACTTGCTGGATGCCAGTGTAGCCGAAAAATGTCGGTACATTCGCGAACTCTTGGAGGATGCGTATGTCTCTCAAGACAGCATCGTAATCATCGACGATTTGGAACGTCTGCTGGAGTATGTTCCCTTGGATAAGACGTACTCAAACGAAGTACTCCAGATGCTTATGGTGCTTTTAAAGAAACAACCGCCAAGAGGTCACAGGCTGCACATACTGTGTACTTCCAGTCGTCGTGATATCCTAGAGGATCTGGGAATGATGTCAGTCTTCACATCGGTGATCCATGTACCAAATCTCATTGGACCGGAAGAAATACTATTCGTGGCGCAGGCTTCACAACGCTTCGAGGAAGACGAGCTGGGTGCCATAGTAGCTGCCATCGTGGATAAGCCCATTTCAATTGGGATCAAACGACTGCTGGACCTCATCACCTGGGTGAATCCCATAAACCCGGAGCAGCGGGTTCCGAAGTTCCTTGAGAAAATGGGTGACGAAATGGGATGGGAGAAACCAGTCAATTGACTGCAAAGACAATTCCTCTTAACATTTATTTAATTTTAAGAACAACCAACTCTAACTCGAGATATCAGCCTTGTATACCTAAAAGGAACTGTGCCTTTCAATTGTATTATTAAATATTGCGCATTGGTTTAGATACGAAAATGAGCAGCCAGCTGAGATAAACATGTTTAATAGTTTAAGAAATATTTAATGGAACAATAAAATGTTTACAATCTAAAATTGTATTCTTTCTTAGTTCAAGATTATGAATTTCTCAGATACATATGTATGTATATTTATGAATTCTGGAGAATTTCAAAGAAAATATATACACATACATCAGGCAAATGTAAAATTACGTCTGGCGGAAATTATAGCTATTGTATCTTACATTTTAACATGTAGAATGTAAAGTATAGATTTAAATTTAAACACAGAGCACAGTCAAAAACAATTTTTTTAACAAACTAAAAGCCCAAAGTTATCGCAAGGATAAATGCAGAAAATAAAACATTTTGTTAAAACCAGAACTGGAAAGCATTTCCATAACCGAAAAACTTGTTAGTCCCTATAACAACTTTTTAGCTTTTTCTATCTTTTTTTCGATAATTTTTTTGTTACGACTTGAAGAGTTGGCAGCACTGACCAGCTGTGTTGAAAATTTTGTTGCTAAATCGAGTTACATTTATTTGCTTATATTGGAAAGATGGCAAACGAAATGGCCCACCGGATGAGGGCAATCAAGTGCCCCACGGACGAACTATCACTGACCAACAAGGCGATTGTGAACGGATCGGATTTCACCGAGGAGGTCAAGTAAGTGTTTTCCACAGGCGACGTGGGCGTATTTTCCTATTATTACGGTTTCACCTTTTCTCACCCAATCATACACAGATATGTGGACATCTCGACGGGGCCGGGACTGCACTTCATATTTGCTCTTGAAAAGATTAGCGGCGCGGAGCTGCCGCGCGGCCACGTCGGTTTTTCGCTAGTCCAAAGGAAGTGGGCCACGCTCTCTATCAACCAGGAGATAGATGTCCGTCCGTATCGTTTCGATGCCAGTGCGGATATTATCACCCTGGTGTCCTTTGAGACGGACTTCCTACAAAAGAAGACCACCACTCAGGAGCCGTACGACTCAGACGAGATGGCCAAGGAGTTCCTTATGCAGTTCGCTGGCATGCCCCTGACCGTAGGACAAACGCTCGTCTTTCAGGTAAACAATTGTTTTTTTAAAACTTTTGTTAAAAATTGAAAAGTTTTTAAATATTCGAGGATACAGTTTTTTATATTTAAAAAAATCCATAAAATATGCCATATGTAGCTTTAATCTCAATTTATAAGAGACGATTTTAACTAAGCCCGAAAAGGTTTTACGGAACTAAATACCAAATATTCCTTAATTATTTAATTCATTACGATGTTGAACTTGAAGTTAAAATTGTGCTACTGTGTCATAATAAACTCACAACAAATTTAAGGTAATTTCACAACAAACAAAGTATTTACATAAATGACGTGTTTATGACTACCCTTTGTTTGATGATTAAATATGTATATACTATACCGGATTCATGAGCAGTTTAAACTGTGCAATACTAGTAGGGATCCGTGAAATTAAAAAAAAAATAAACATTCTACGGACCCAGATTTATGCATAGCAAAATAATTGGCTTCTTGCCATGCTTTTCTATACTAAGTCTCCAAGGTTATATTGTTTTTCATATATAAAAAATTAATTATACTTTTCCGTTACTCCTTTCAGTTCAAAGATAAAAAATTTTTGGGACTCGCGGTGAAAACCCTGGAAGCTGTCGATCCTAGAACAGTTGGAGACTCTGCACCCAAGGCCAGGAATGTGCGTTTCGGTCGCATTCTGGGCAACACTGTGGTACAGTTCGAAAAGGCTGAGAACTCTGTGCTTAATCTTCAGGGACGCTCCAAAGGAAAGATCGTCCGCCAATCCATTATTAATCCGGACTGGGATTTCGGAAAAATGGGCATCGGTGGCTTGGACAAGGAGTTCAATGCGATATTTCGACGAGCCTTTGCGTCACGCGTCTTTCCTCCGGAACTGGTCGAGCAACTAGGCATTAAGCACGTGAAAGGCATTCTTCTGTACGGACCACCCGGCACGGGCAAGACCTTAATGGCCCGACAGATCGGAACCATGTTGAATGCCCGCGAGCCAAAGATCGTTAACGGTCCACAGATTCTGGACAAGTACGTCGGCGAGTCGGAGGCTAATATACGACGCTTATTCGCGGAAGCCGAGGAGGAGGAGAAGCGCTTGGGACCCAACAGCGGCCTGCACATCATCATCTTCGATGAGATCGATGCTATTTGCAAAGCTCGTGGATCAGTGGCTGGAAATAGCGGGGTCCACGACACGGTGGTCAACCAACTGCTGGCCAAGATCGATGGTGTGGAGCAGCTGAACAATATTTTAGTTATAGGTATGACCAACAGGCGGGACATGATCGATGAGGCGCTGCTGCGTCCCGGACGCTTGGAAGTCCAAATGGAAATTAGCCTTCCAAATGAGCAAGGACGCGTCCAGATCCTCAATATTCACACCAAGCGGATGCGAGACTTTAACAAAATAGCCAGCGATGTGGACAACAACGAAATTGCGGCCAGGACAAAGAACTTTAGCGGTGCAGAGCTGGAAGGATTGGTCAGAGCGGCTCAATCCACCGCCATGAATCGATTAATTAAAGCGGACTCCAAGGTATAGTTGGTGAAATGTAAGTAATTATAATTATTAATCGTTTTCCGGACTATATTTCAGGTTCATGTGGATCCAGAGGCCATGGAAAAATTGAAAGTAACCCGCTCCGACTTCTTGCATGCCTTGGAGAACGACATCAAGCCCGCCTTTGGAACCGCCCAGGAGATGCTGGAGAATATGCTGGCTCGCGGAATTATCAATTGGGGTCCACCGGTTACCGGACTACTGGAGGACGGGCTACTGTCTGTGCAGCAAGCCAAGGCCACCGAAGTCTCGGGGTTGGTGTCTGTACTGATTGAAGGAGCTCCCAACTCTGGAAAATCGGCCCTGGCCGCCAATCTGGCCAAGATGAGCGACTTCCCATTCGTCAAGGTCTGTTCCCCGGAGGATATGGTAGGTTTCACCGAGTCCGCCAAGTGCCTGCACATTCGCAAGATCTTCGACGACGCGTACCGTTCCACGTTAAGCTGCATTGTGGTGGACAATGTGGAGAGATTGCTGGACTATGGCCCAATCGGGCCACGGTACTCGAATCTCACGCTGCAGGCCTTGCTAGTGCTGCTAAAGAAGCAGCCGCCCAAGGGCCGCAAACTTCTCATCCTATGCACTTCCAGCAGGCGAGACGTTCTCGAAGAGATGGAAATGCTGCCGGCCTTTACATCCATACTTCATGTGTCAAATCTCTCAAGTCCAGAGCATGTTCTTGCCGTGCTGGATGATTCGGATTTTTTCACTCCCGAAGAACTGCAGAGTATCGCGAGGAAAATGGCCGGGAAGCGAGTTTGCATAGGCATCAAGAAGCTGCTGGCCCTCATCGATATGGTCAGGCAATCGGAGCCGCATCAACGAGTAATCAAGTTCCTCAGCAAAATGGAAGAGGAGGGCGGCATGGATTTAGTGCCCAGAACGGACTAGCTACCGCCCATCTCCGAGCTGAGGCTATCCGTTGTGGAGCTAAACGACGCCTTTTAAAAGCCAAGCGTACATTCCACACACAGTATCAACCAGCGGGGGTGGGTCGACTTGATTGCCAAGAAGTTAAAAGCTCAATAATAAATCGGTTCAGAAACCGATATCCGATTCATAAGGCTGTTTTACATATTCAATTAAAATTCAATATAATAGAAAAAATTTCTAAAATGCTAAAATGCGATTTAAAATCAAAAATCCTGAATGTCAGTTCCTTATTTCATTTCCAAATAAATTTTACAGAAGGACTTTTGGTAAAATAGTATAACTCCAAAGAACTTTTAAGTTTTGCCGTTTCAAACCAAACTCACTGAATAGCTGATTCACTGATTTTACGGTTTGAAACATAAAAACTTGATTGATTTCTGGAAATTTGCAATATTATTAAGACTTGTTTTCTGTAAAATATTATAATAAATATATATTATATAATTTTCTTTTGGCAAAGCAAGTCGATCCACCCTAGGAGCACCTGTTATAAATAATACTTTTTCAGTTCTAAAATACTAATACTAAGGAGCTGAAGCGGCGTGGCTCATCCTCAATCCCGAGTGTAATCAATTATCCTTTAGGTATATGTGACTTTATTACTACAATTTATCGTTTTATTAACATTTTATTAAAACTATACAACAGCACACACAACCTGATCATGCATACATTTTACTTTTTGGAATATTTATTTAAACCAACGAACTTTAACTAAGGATCAAGACACAAAACCTCAAATTTTGATACCATTTAATTGTTACGCACATAAATATACAATTTTATACAACTACTCTGTATTTTGTACGGTTTCACAAAAGCTGATGTTATTAACAGAAACCAGAACCAATCTCCGAAACCGACTTGAAAATGAAAGATCCATAAATTATGTCATATTGCCAATGGCAAAGCACAATTTCTCTTTAAAAAGTAAAACCATGAAACGAAGTTTAGATGTTATACATAAGTGGTGTATTTTGTACATTTATATATTTGAGGACTAAAAAGATCCCTGATAAAAACAAGTACAGAAAGTAAAATAATGAAACCCGAAAGAATTAAATTGCAATAAATAAAAAAAAAACCCGGCCAATGTTTCAGCCAAGGAATTTGGAAAAAAGGTAGAGCTATTGAATATCGAGGCTAAAAGGATTTAAAGTTTAGAATACCCATTATACCTATTATTGTATCCGTCTAGACTCTAGAGACTTTCCCTAATTAGGAATGTAAATAGATTTCAGTCAAGTTTTGGTTTTTCTTGTAATGAGTGATCATAAACTAGATCAATCTCGGTTTCAAAACTGACTTATGGAGGTTTAGGTATCGAATTGTGGTTCAATAATCCGATTGAAGCTTTTTTTGATCATTGATCGATCTGGTAAATAATTAAAACGTATTGTAAAATAAACAAATATTGATGTGAAATTATGAAACATGTAATTCGATAGTAAATCTGTCTAAATTAGAGTACTAAGATGGTACATTATATCCTTAAACTACCATGTATTGAGCATATTTTAAATGAGTTGAAAATAAATGGAGTTGAGTACTACGTTTTGTGTATGCATTTTATTTATGTTTTCTATAGGTTGATAAACATTTTCGACGAGAGGTAGTTTAAAATCTACTTTTTAACTTATGTTACCCATTAAGTGGGAAAACACTAGGTTAGCACTGAGTAAAGTCAGTTTTCACATCTTATAACCTATTGCTAATTAGTATCTGACTCGATTTCTGCACAACTTATATGAAATTCTTTGAAAATTCCATTAATTTGAATCTGGTTTATGCTAGACGATCGCTGCCAGACAGCTGTCCAGCCGAAAGGCGTCAAGTGATTATTACCGGCTGCCGGTGTCTGTTCGTTACCATATACTATAGTCGACCGATCCATCGATCAGCTGTTCGCAGCAACGCGACGCCGGAACCCAATCGGAGCGGCAGTTGTCCCAATGTGCTGACCACAACAACCAGTTGCTCTAATATGTAATTTGAATAAATGATTTATAATGAAAACACTTTAGCCGAGCGTCGTCTGCGTATACGTAATGTGGAGTGGAGCAATGTATAGTAATTGATATATGGCGCTAATTGCGCTCGACGCCCATTTGTGGTCCAGTCCGTCGGAGCGCCGCTTTATCAGCGTCGTCTGAGGAATCCTGGGTAGCCAGAGCCACCAGAGTAACCAGCGAAACAACCAAAGCCATGGCCATGTCGAGACGGTGTCAGGTGGTAGCCAGCGCCGCTTATTAACTAATTAAAGCTGCATATTTCTTGAGATCTTAAAATGGATTTGCATTTCCAATTGACGCCTGTGGAGTTATTTAGCAGTAATCAGGGCCGTCAAGAGAATATCAGTGGATCAAAAACAAAAGAGAACTTAAAGGTGGTTTGTGATAGAATTTTAGGTTCAATTTTCGATGGATATAATAATTCTGAAATAATTTGTGAAGTTTTTATTTTAATAATATTGACAAATTTAGAATATTATTTTTGGCTTCTAAATATAAAATTATATAATCGAATCAAATTCAAAACTCAGCAAAGAATGACCGAGTTAAGTTTGAATTTAACCCCAAATGTGGGAATTGCGTCCGAGTCCGAGGAAATCCAGCCGACTCATCACCACCCACCCACCCGGCAGGCGCTGTGTAATTATAATTATCGGGTTTGGGCCTGGCAAGCGCGTCACTGGCGGTCACTCACGTATGTTTAACTTTTCATGACGAAAGTCCACTCGGACAAAGTTCAGTGACCAGGCCAAAATATATTAAAAAATAAAAAAAGGCACTGCCTGTCGGCCTGCAGGAGCCAAAATTAAAACTGAAACGGATTTTCATTCACCGCCTGTAAAAATAAATGCGAAACTTTTACAAATTCGTATTTTGGTTATTATTAATCGAAGTCAGCAGTGCCTCCTGGCTCCCCACACTTTGCACTTGGCCAAAATTGAAATCCGCCAAGTACAGTGAGAAAAAGCTACAAATTTACTTATTATTATTTGCTTATATCGGATCATATAAAATAATTAATAATTATTTAGACGACTTGAATGTATTTTAAGATGAGAAGGTTGTGAACCTTTCATTTTTATACCAAAATAAATGATTGTTGAAGAATAATTACTTAAGATTAAATTTTTGATATATTTGCACTCGATGTTTTTAATTAATGGCGCGTTATATTTTTTTTTCAGCGATTATTTTACGGAATTTGATCCACTGTTTACCGCTGTCGCGCCCCTCGTAAACTTTGAAACCGGCCCGGCTTCGTGGTTTTTGTTATTGTCCAAAAGCCCACACGCCGGCAGCAAAGGTTCGATTTCACTTTCGCACGCTGTCCCCTCTTCCCAGCCCCTCCTCACTGCTCCCTTCCACCACAAGGAGCGGGAGCAGGCGCATCAGAGGTGTCACGGCCTGAGCGCTTTACGAGCGATCACCGCTCTCACCTGCTTTCTTCCCAACGGAGCTCGATGTGCTTTCGCTCTTCGATCTTCGCCGCTCCAAGAGAAACTTAGTGAATGATTTTTTTTTTTAAGAATTATCCGGAGGATTAAGATACATTTTTGATTATTCCTCTTCCTCAGATCAATTTAAAAGTCAATCCTTTAACGGTATCTCGTAAAATTCATAGAATTTAGACGATATACTAGGATACCTATATCTATAGACTTTATAAAAATCGTAAAAAATATTTAGTATTATTTGTACATATAATCTTCCCACTATAAACAATGTAAATATCTACAAATTATAAAAAAAAAGCTGTGCCATATAGCGATTTCAAAAGCAAAATCTTCCTACATTGCACAAACGCGGAAGATTTTCACCGTATACATTTCATGGTTTTTCCAGAGTTCAACCTGCATTTTCATGGCATGTCCATTGATATTTTCCGGCGACTGTGTGTGCGAGTGTGTGTTAGCATGCGAAACTAGCAGTTAAATTAGCAGTTTTTGTTAAGCTACAATTTTACACTGCAACACTGTTGGGGGGGCTTTTTTCTGTTTCCCGGTTTCGGCTTAGGTTTTGCCTTTTTGGTTTCTTCGCTTTTTCCTCTCTTGCAATTTATAATTGACTTGCAATTTGGCTGGGGCACTGCCCAACTATTTGTGGAATTTCGGGAGGCTAGGGGATTTATGTCGGTGGTTTTCGTGGAACTTGCATGCGTATTCGTCATCAACTGGGGTTGCACAAAAACAAAAAACATTAAAAATTATCGCATTGGCTGTAGGAATTTTCGGGATTAACCCTGGAAATTATATAGAAGTATTCGCTATATTTCTCTAAAGATTTGGTTTTATATTTACAAAGAAATTCAGTTTTAATGCACGATTGGCCGATTTATGAAATATTTATATATTTTTTTTTTAGACACTACTAAAAACGTAGATAATTTCGATATATTTACATTTGATTTCTTTGAATAAACAATGTTAAATATTTCCAAAAGTTAAAGTTACAAAATTCAACTCTAAACCGAGATCTAAACCTAAGATCTCTAAAAGCATCCAAGGGTTAAACAAAATTATGTATTTGTATGGCATTAATAGTCGAATCAGAAGACACAACCCCCAATATTACACACAAACAATAACATAAAATCGACGTAGAAAAAACTGGGGTACGATCAAAAGAAGGCACAAATCAAAACGCTGTGAAGCAGCAGATTCAGAATTCGGGGGCAAAAAGTTCGAAAACTCGAAATCTGAAATCTGTGAAAATGTGGCCGCACGCGATCGAGACATTCGCATTTCATTTTATTCCATTTCGATTCATTGATACGACGGCGGCCCAGAAAAACAAAAACTATAAAAAAAGGGCGGCCCAGTTCCAAATTAAATAATAAGAGATCGTTTCTTTGGCTCCTTATTATTATTATATTGTATTCCACCCTTTTATTTTTTTTTTGCGTGCTGCGTTTTTTCTGCGCTTCATTTTCTTAGGAATTCCTGGCAGCCTCTCTCATCCGCATCCCATGTCGCACGATCAATCAGAATTTCTGGCTTCCAAGAGCCTCCGATTTCAATCTGGATCGGTATCTGGATCAGTTGTGTCGAGTTTAAATTCCCTTTCATTTCAGTATACGGCCATAGCCTCTGTTTGAGGGCAGCACGTGCCTAGAAATCGGGATTTCATTACTTTCCTTGACCAGGATCTGTATAAATTTTTGGTAGTTTTTATTACGGTATGGAAATGAAAAAAGTCTACAGGTTTAAATATCTATTTTCATACATTTCCCTCTCATCAGATTCTTTAACTTCCTATCTTGACTTGAACATCACTTTCCTTTTTTCCTTTTTTGTAGAAGATCAGCTGCCACTTTCTGAGGGCGGCACGTGCTTTCTTTACTTTCCTCAGCTACTCGGGTTACCTGTGAGTTAGTTCCCCCTTTTTTACCCTTTCAAAACCTTCCTCACCTTTGGCCCTACGACAGCCACGCCCCCATGTCATTAAGGAGCACACTTACGCCTGGCGGATATTGATTTCCTTGGGCTTGACTGGCACCACTATTCAACGCTTTCCAGCGCTGATGATGACATCTGTGTATGCCCATTGTGTTTCACTTTTCATCAAACTTATATTAATAACTAGCGCAAGAAGGGGCCATAATTAAACCGAATTCGATATTTCCGGCCGGAGGAAAGACATTTGGTTCACTGAACCCAAGAAAAATCCTTGAACTCTCCGCGTCGCCAGACGAAATAAAAATATTTGTATACATATGTATTGCCAATAATCTATTTTAAACAGAGGCCAGCACAAATATGAAAAACGAAAAAGATAAAAAAAAAACTGAGTTAGAGCGGCGTCTGCTGCCCTTTTGGCGGCACCCTCACAAAATTATTGACCACGGTTTCAAGCCACAAAAAAAAAAAAAAAAAAAAAAAAAAAAAAAAAATAGCAAGAACTCACACAGAGAAAAATCTAGCCATCGATTTGAAATCAAAATCTTCTTAGAGAAATCACGACAGGATTTATGATATCTTATATATAGTTTTCCTTGGACACATCGACCTGATGAATCGATTTCAGTTGGAAGTCTCAACTGATAACTGTATTAACGATTTTCTGATTTAAAATTTATATGAATTATATAGTACAATGTCTTCTTAATTTAAGACAAATTTATGTTCCGCTTTTTTGAGTGCAGAAAGTCGGACTTTGAGTTAGACTTGTCCGTGTCTCATCGGATGCGAGATGCTACCCAAAAATATTTCAGCTAGAAGGGACAGGACAGGACTTCTGTGCGCTTCTTCGATGTGTTTTTTTTGTTCAGCTTCTTCTGGCCAGCAGATCCTCCCTCTCTGCAAACCACAAAACACACTTAAATACATATTTCGTTCTAATCAACATGCTGCAAAACATATAATTCGAATTTTTGATATTTCACCCGACCATTTTGCTGAGAAAATTGCATTTAAACGCCTATTATGCGCTTTTTATTTGCAAACCCATACTTTTCTGCCCGAATGCTCGACCTGGACGGACCCAGTCATGCAAAAATACGAATCATTGTATAAGCATATAGCTCGGCCAGTTCATATCATATGGATGTGGTGGCTGGCCAGTGAGTGACTCTGTCAACTAGTTGGCTTGGCTTCCTGCTTTTTTTTTTTGAGGGGGATTAATTAAGCGAAATCGTAAAATCGTTAGCAAATAAAATAAATTGTGCTCAATTACACGAGTGACATCCAAGGCGCAATCCCAATCACTGGTGATTGACCTCTTTCAATGCGACATTCTTGGCTGGAAAACAACTCGGCTCTTCGGTGAGATAATGAACTTTATATAAACTCGCATATATATACTCGGAATCGGAGTCGGAGTCGGATACTATGCGACATGCACTTAATCAAAAAGTACGACAAAATCAAGAGTAAACAAAACTGCAGCGCAGAGCTCGACTTGAGAACCGGCAGAGCTCCGAACTTCAGCCGGCGGGTGCATTGAACACATGACACGGTCACAAAACAACAAATTTAAATCTCATTTATTTATTTTATGTATTACAAGGCACTGCGGAAATATAAATGTGATAAAAAAACGTATCGTATGGGCGTGAAACAAAGGAATTTTGAGACATTTTGGACTATCTTTGGGAGTACTCTAAATGAGAAGAGATTTTATTATCAAAACTCTGTGCTTAAATTTATGGAATTTAAAGTCACAAATTAAATTTAAATTCAGAAAAAAATCCATAAAATAAGAGTACATTAAAATAGCAACCATAGATTCTCCTTTCAAATAAATTTTCCACTACCCTGTATGAATTCTATACCTGATCATAACGTTATAAGTGTTCGGACTGAAAACATCTCAAATTTTGTTGTAGGTCTCAAATTATTTTCTTGTTCGGTTTAAAGTAAGTGAAAATTTAAATACAACAGGGGAGCCCGTATAAAAACCTTTTACTCTTTAGAACTTGTACGGATTAATCATGTGTTGCGGACCCTGTGGACCTTGTGGACCCTGCTGTGGTCCTTGCGGACCTTGCTGTGGACCTTGTGGACCCTGCTGTGGTCCTTGCGGCGGTTGTGGGCCATGTTTTGGCCCCAATGTCTGTGGGCCGTGCTACGCATGTGGGCCTTGTGGCGGCTGCTATTGTGGTTATCCTTGCTGCTAGGACATCAAATTGGGAGAGAATTTAAGCTAATTTGAAAGCAGTCAACCAGCTTATGTAATAGTAATCCAGAAACCGCAAGGAGTGATTTGAGACTACACATTCATAATAAAAATGGAAGTAGGACCGACCAGAGTTTGTTTTGTTTATTCCCCTGAAATTCTAGGCTAAAAAATTTCCTCTTCTACCATAACAATTGCTTCACATTGCAATATTTATTTGCTGGTATTAGCTTATTCCAGAGACATTTGCATAACCCCAGCTATCAAGTTGAATTTAGAACAAAAATTTTGAAGTATATATTCAAAGCGACCTGAATTAAGAATCGATCGACGTCTTCTAATGCGATGTGGTTGACCTTGACGATCTGTCGAGAGTTTATTGTCCTTTCAATAGAACACGCTAAATAAAGCTCATTTTAGCAGTCCAAGTACATATTTCTCACACACACACTCTGCATATTTATATACTTTATACTTTTATTTTTATATATTTCTTTTGTATATTTACTGCACTAATTCAGCGACGAACTAGTTTCGACACAACAGATTCAGATTCCTGAATTCCAAGCAAAATCCAACAGCAAACAAAAAGTCAACAAAGTGCATATAAAAAATGTATTTAAATTTTTGTGCCCCGGCAGCCGGCTCCAGTTGCTGGAGTTCCCCCATCCGCTCGCTCCCGACCAATCCGAGCCCATCATCAGCTGACTGGATCTACGCGCGCGCGCCTTTTTAATTGCATCTGCGGGGGCCTCCTGGCCCCCTCGGAGGGGCTATCATTTGTACCTGTGTTGGTGCGACTGACTCTGTATGCAAATTAAACAAGTTCGCTGCCAAAATATTGCCGTCCGCGTTGATTTGTTGTTGCCTGCCGCCGCCGTCGTGTATATTTGCTTTTAATTATTTATTTGCATTTATGTGCGATGTGTGTTGGACAGGTAACACATAGTGGTAGTGGTAGAAGCAGTCAGTGTAAAGTAAGTAGTTTGGCTAGTCGCTTTGTTATGTCTGCCCAAACTGAAGCTACAACAAAAAAGATTCAAAACTAAATATAAACACAAGACTAAAGCCCAAACTCAAACGCAAACTGAAACCAAACATGTTTCATGTTTTTTGGGCGTTTGCTGCTTTGGGATATTTCTATGTATGCCCGCTGTTATTATTGATCATCAGCTAAATTGCTGATAATTAGTTTGGCTTTGAACTTGATTTAGAGCTTGTTTGAAGCCGAAACCCCAAATGTGTCAATAGTCCGCTCTCTGGGGGGTTCATCGCAGAAAATGAAGCCCTCTAGCACAACTTGAGAACTTTTCTCGGCATAGTGTAAGTCAAGATTTAAGTCCATTGAGTTCTGTCTAGTCATTGCTGCCATAAATATTTATAAAAGTAGCTTTTTATTTAATTTGTCATTCCTTTAATGTTTATATTTGTAAAAACCTTTTTAAAAGAACAGAACCTTTTTTGGAATGTATATTTTAAGCTAGTCAGAAGAAGTCTAGTGTTTACAGGGCATCTTTTGACAGTGTTATATTTTGAAAAATGTATAAAATGCCAAATAAAATATTAACATATATTAAACAACTTACTTATCATCGACTAAATATAGCACAAAGTACAAGGAAAATATTAAGAAGCATTCTAATTCGTTTCAAGATGAAGTTAAAAATATTTCATTTTAAAACGATAACCTTTACTATTTGATTTGGCTTTTATATCTTTTATTGTTATATAAATTCTCTGGAAGCATCTTTATCAATTGTATTCATCCCCTGCAATCATTCCAATCTGCCACTCTTGTTATCCAATTTGCAGCCTCTTTTTTCAGTGGGTCGCCTGGCACTGAGTATCCCCTATTCATGCCCTAATTGCAGCCCAGTGGAACAGTTTCGAGCATTTCATGATCATGACTAAGGTCAGATTCATAAAAACCGCATAAACTAGACCCAATTTAGTTGACAAACACACTCACACACACAAAATAATGTGTTGAGCGAAGAAATTAAAAGCGAAATGGAATTGTTTGTGCAAAAAAAAACTACGAACTCGAGAGGTAAGAGGGGATTGCCAGGCATTGAGGGTGCCGGCATTTGCATAGACATTTTGCACGTCGAGGTTTGTGGTTTTGGGTGTCCAGAGGCGTATCGAGTGGATGATGGTGGAGGCCCCCACACAGAGGGAAAATAAACGTACCAAATTGAAGACAGTCGTTATTTGTAGATTAATTCTATAAAAAAAAATAATAATTTATTCTCAAAATTTTCTGTCTTTGTCTCAAAACAAAGTTCGAAGCGTGGATTGTATGGGTTGCCAAGTAAAATTGGCAAAATTCGTTAAAATAAAACCTCAGTGTATTAGATAGCGAGTGAGGCGCTTCCATTTTCAAGGGGCTGCCTTGTCTGGCGGCTCGGATTAGCCGCTTCCACATTGAACTTGAGCTCTCCCTATCTCTCCGGGCGGCGGCGGTGCACAATCCAAGACAATCCAATCAGGTTCTGGCCGATATTGTTGCTGCCGGATCTGGTGCACTCGCGCATAAATCATGCGCGTCCGATGATATCACGTGTTATAATTAGACCGATGCATTTTCACTTTCCACCAGCCAAACCCACCGAACCCCAATCTGTCTCAGATGTCCAAGACCAAGTCCAAGTCCGCATCCGCATCTAAGGCAACTCCCCATGTTTGACAACTGACTGCTAAAAATCGTGATATTTGATGTGAGTATCGTGTGATTTGACCAGGAACGGAACCCCATTGAGCCATCAATGGATCGGATCGCCCGTAAAGTGTCGTTCATTATGACCTCCTGTTATTGTTGGTCACCGACACACTCGTGGCTCTCGGCTACAATGTAATCTGGCTGGCGGCTCTTTAAAATATGCAGCGGTGCGATATTGTCAATATATATCCACTCCATCCAGCGATCGGGCGGAATCCACTTGGCGGCACTCCATACAACCAGAGGTTGGCCATGAGAACATGTTATTAAATTACTGTAATAATGTATT
Source organism: Drosophila mayri (assembly GCA_008042485.1). Taxonomy (NCBI): domain Eukaryota; kingdom Metazoa; phylum Arthropoda; class Insecta; order Diptera; family Drosophilidae; genus Drosophila; species Drosophila mayri. The sequence goes on along the minus strand of VNJN01000061.1, from coordinate 378,870 downwards.
AAGTATGTAAGAATGCCACAAATGTTAATATGTAATAATAATTGTAATGGCCCGCAGCTACACTCAAGCGCCAATATGTCAGAGAGACCGATTTACTCGACTTTGGCCGACAGTCCACCGGCATAACCCCTCTATTACGCACTCAAATCGACAACAGCTTGTGGTGGTTCCCATTTGACATTTTCATTTTCAGTTCCATGAAAGTGCTAATAATGCACTTATGGGTATGTGTATTGCCATGGGCTGATTTTGCTATATCGATGATATATACAAACTTATGTGTGCAATTATATTTTCCAATTTTTGTTTTTTTTTAAAAAGAATCGATTTAACTCTAAATTTTAGGAGTAAAGAGTATAAACTATAAACTACTCATCAGGATATCTCAACCGAACCGACAGGGACTTAGCTAAAACATATTAATCATGTATTTATACTATTATTTCCAAGAAGTGATCACTCTGCTGGCAATATGACTATGTATTTACGTATCAAAGTCTAAAAATAAAGGTGTTTTAAATTGACTCTGTTATTAACTATGAGTGTTAAAGCTATTGTGTACATAAGTCCCTTAATTATATGCAAAAGCTTTTCGTCAGACAACTTAATATAAGAATATGTTAATTATTTTTTGCCCCCTTATTATTTCTTCTTTTTTTCTTGAAATATTCCCGGGTGCGCATTTGCTTTCTTCTTATTTTTCTGGCTGATGATTTTGGTGTTATGCAATCAAGACGATAATTTCAACATTTCTACAATAATAAAAGTCCGAATTGGGCAAAAAAGTAAGGATATGCATATCCAGTTTTAATCGCACGATTTTCTGGATTTGGGAATTTCATGGGATTTTATTTATGTTCATTGCTGCCTTTTGTTTTGCTTTTTTTGCACTGATTTGGCGGCTGCTGCTGCCAACGAGTTAGACTTGTAAATAAGTCCAATTATTTGGCGGTGTTTGTTCAATTAATTAATATTATTTATAAATTGTCTGAAATAATGTTGAACAACTGCGTGTGTCTTGAGGGGTTCGAGGGCATTAAGTATTCTAATTTATGGCAGAAAATGTCACAAGTGAGGCTCAGCTGTGCGCTTCGCATTTTTTGATATCTACATTACCATTTGGCCTGTTCTTTGACTCGGACTCTGCGATCGCTTGTATATTTGCACAATTGCAATTGTAAACAGTCTGCGTCTGGGACTGGACACCCGCCTCTGGCTGGGTCTGATCATTAAACATTTATAAACAAATTATGTCAATTTGTATGTAAACATGAAATCGAATCAATTCGCAGCAACGAGTGGCCGGCCATCGAATGCAGACGTGCTAAGAGTCGCCTTTCGGTCCGCCAGCTCACAGATTGCAAATATTGGATTGCAGTTTACAGCTGGCACTTTGCTGTCGGTTCAGCAAACACCGTGAAAAATATATTGTAACTCTTTATGATCTCATTTTTTATCAATGAAATAATAATATCATTTACTTTTATTGATAATGTCCGATTCGTTCAAAAGATTTATGAGTAATGCTTACAGCCTCTAAAGTATGCCTTGATCACAGATTTTTCTTTAAGAGGAAATTTAGAATATATTTTACAAAAGAATAAGGTTTATTTTCAATTGGGATAGAATCCATATCTCCATATCTTATCCTATATAACCAGTTAACAATTTGTTTCTTCTAGTTTTGTGTTTATTCATTTCCTATAAAAAAAAATTTCATGGATTTTTCAGCATAATTCCTAGCCATTTTCTGTGGACCTTTCTTTCCACTTCAGTTTTTAATCTTAATAAATAATTAATTTTTTAAAGCTGCACATATATAAATTATAAAACCTTTGTATAATTATTGGATTTTCCCCCAGTGTAATTCGCAGCTCTCAGTTTTAAGTCTCAGCGTTGCGGCGCGTCGTCACTGTCAACATTTAGTTTGGCTTTGCATTTTGTTACTTGAGCTAAATTACAGCGCATGAAATACGGAAGTTGTTATTGCTGTTGTTGCTATTACGGCATTGATTGCAACCTGCACTTACGAACGCTAGAGAAGGAAGGCGAATGTGCGAAGAGGGAACCGGGAAAGGGGGCAACGGGAAGGTTTCGGCCGCGGCCAAAGGGCGTGTGTTTTGGCCCAAAGTTGTATGCTGCTAATTTTGATTTATTGCAAGTCGCCATCTATGGTGTTTTTTATCAACGTAATGCTTCCTGTTCTCCGTCAGATCCGTCTACATATTTAATACAGTGAGCACTCAATTGTTTGAACTTTATTTACAATTTATTTATTTACAATTTGGTTCCCAATTTTGGCTACACTAGCTCTCGTGGACTCTGACCAGCTAACGAAGGGACATGGCTAAATCTAGTCTCCTGATGAAGCTGAAAAAAGTTACTTAAAATTTTTTCAGCTTCCACAGTGATTACCTTCAACTATCTTGGTTCACTTTATAGAGCGTTCACTGCATTCTGTATGCTGTGTGCCCGTGTGTGTAACTATGACTAGGCGTCTTTTTCCCAGCCGATCATTGAGCTGACTGATCTCAAGCTCGAGCATAGCGCGTGTTATTTGATATTGAACTTGGCTTTGACGCTTGCGCCGGGCGACTGTGGCACGAGTTCTCTCACGTAAACTGGCTCATGTGCTTCGCCGCTGTTCCTCCGTCTTTATTCTAATTTATTAATTATTTATTTATGTTGTCAGCGATCGGTGTTACTCGCCGTAGGTGGTAATGGGCCGGAACGGACTGCCGGGGCAAGGGGGGCGGCATTTCTGTGGCGCATTTTGTGCATTAAGCCGCCTTAGAGCCATTTACATGGATATTGATCTGATTTATGCAAGAGCCAAACTTTTAATGCGACACATGTGCCCATAATGGGGGGAATGTCATTCTATATATATATTTTTTTTTTTGTTAAATGCAATCGTGGTTATCCTGAACTTGGGACATTTCGATTGAAGTCATGGGATTGTAGATTTGAATTTTTGTACCTTAAATGGTGTTAAAAATAGATATAATACTTTCTTTGTTCCATTTAAGTTTATCTATGCAAAATTGTTTATTAAAAATGTCAGGACATTAGATCAATTAATTTCCAAACAAATCAAAGCCACAATTAGTTAAAAAATAAGTCTTTTCCATTGAATAAACATATAAGTTTCAATCTCCAAAATTTGAACTCTAATTAATTCAATGTAATTGCTTTAACCTCTTTGTTCAACGTCATATACCGGTTTCTTTTTGTATATATTGTATTTTTCCCAAAATAAGAATTCCACCAAAAATAACAATAAACAAAGTAAAATACTTGTTTCGCTTAAAATACATTAAATTAATTAATTGGTACTAATCTGTGCAACAAAGAAATATAACAACAATAAGACTAATGTGCACGGCACTTGGCGGCAGCGTCTGGCATAGTCCCAAGACTATTCAGATACTGACGCAGTTCAAAAACGACAAAATCGATACATTTGAATAAAAATAAATTTGAAATTAAGTTAATTGAGTGCATTCTGTTTGCCAGCAAGCAGACGAGTTTCTTAATGTGTGTTAGGAATACTCCCAATCGTAACGAGCCCCAAAAGGTATTGTTCGACATTTAATTGAAATTAATACAAGCTGGGGGACTTGATTTTAATGCACTTCTCACCTGCTAATCTCAAGGTCGCCTCGCTTGCCTCTGCCTTTTAATGGTGAATTAAATGTCGGGGACTAAAAGTGCGGATTGCTAATAATGGATTAATCTGGGCTTGGTTTTTGGGGGCATTCCGGGATGGACAATGACTTGGCTGAAAGCTAAATGTATGTATGTATATAAAACTCTGCCACCGAGCGCCCAGCAAAAAGGGTTTACTTTTAAAACGCTTAAAGAAATATGTTTTATTTTCAGTTATGGGTGTAAATAATATATAACCAATTTATCTTTTAAGTCTGGAATGCATTTAACAACCATTGAACATCATATTTATCAAATCTTTATATTATTTTCTCCCTGTGTGTTGCCAGTTATGATTAATCACAATTGTGTGTTGCTATCAATTTTAATTTCATTATAAAAGTCTACATTACAATCGACTTCCAGCAAACAAAGACCGAAATCCAAGACCCAAAAGCAGCACATGACACCTCAAACAAAAAAAAAAGAGAAATATATATACATATGGGTATGAAAAAAATGGAGAAGAAGCAGCAGACGGAAACCTTTCGAAGAAGAAGCTATGCGCTATGATACCATAATCCACGAATAAAACTAAAGAAACCAGCGACCAGTGACCATCACACAGATACAAACATTTACAGGCACACACCAAAAAGCTCACAAATAGTTCAATGAACTTAGTTTTTTTTTTTTGTTGTCTCTTGTATGTATGTATGTTGCTATGCTGGTCGCCCTCTCTCTGTCGTGACTGTGTGTGTGTGTTTATTTATGTTTTATTTTTATTTGTTTCGTCTATTTTGTCTATTTCAATTCATTTCTTATGTGTGGCGGCCGCAAGGTGGGAAATACTTTTGGCCTAGCGACTGAAATGCATTAAAAGCTCAATCCACACCCTTCGTTTGGGTTTCACGTATCTGTAAGATACTTCTTCTTCAAAGATCGTATCACATTTACATTTACAACGATTAAAGTTTCTTTTTCCACGTCTTCTCTTTTCAATCTTTGATCTGCATTTAATTTTCTGTTCTTTGCGCTTCTCACAAAATATTGTCACGTAGCCCAACCAACGTCGGCTCTCGTTCTTCTGGATTGTTAATTTTGAATGAATTTTGATAGCTACACATGCAGGCGATCCTCGGGGGCATAAAAAACATTTTCACATGCCTCTAATCAAGTGTGAATAATCCCATTTTGGGGCCAGTCAGTAAGCAAAAAGTATTTAAGCTTAATTGTTATGCTGATAGAGGCGCTAGATGGATTGGTTTCAACTTCGGGCCCAAAAATAAAAAAAAAAAATTAAAAGGAAAAACAAAAAGCGTACAAGAGTCTCTGTCTCACCTGACAGGTGTACAAACATATACACACACACACACACACAGGTAGCAAGGTGTTTGCTTGAGTGTGTGCGTCAGCCAGCTCACGTTTCGTTTGTGGTCTGGGGGAGGGGAAGCTCCAAACTTGAGAGCTCTTTTTTTTGGTTTTGGCCAAATATACTTTGATACTTTTACATTTAAAACAATTATGAATAATGAATGGCAATGGTGATGCCCCGAATAGTTGTTGCCCTTAAAGAGTTGTAATGGGGTGTAATGGGTACATTAAATACGAAAGGAGAAAGGTTTACAATAACTTCTTTCAAGAAATATCACAAAGTAAATATTGGTTAAATAAAATATTATTTCTTATCCTTAAGCTTAAGGTTGAATTTCCTTCGATTTGGATCAGGGGATCGAGTTTGATATTGATCCTAACTAAAGCAAAAATTAGTTAATTTTAATTCAGACAGTCTTTCTTTGTCTGTTTTTATAAGGTTAAAAAATCAGTCTATGGAATTTAAAATCTAAAACATTAAACATCGACTCGGCACTTGATGCTGTCTATGATACTTACAATTTTTAGGGTTTCTCTTTCTCTTTCACGTCAAATTAAAAACCCCTGACATAATATAAAAATCATTTTCAAGACTTTTTCATATATAAATTATTAAAATAATTTAGCTTGTAAGTCTGAGCGAAACTTTGTCTAAAAACAATTACCGAAAAGTATTATTTGATTTAAAAAATGTAGCAAAACATAAAAGCGAGTCTTTATGTAATAATTATTACAATAATCACCCAAGAATTGGATAATTATTATATAAATTTCTAAATCCAGAATTAGGAATAAAATTATGTAAAAATGTATATACTATCTTCCTTTTTAATATTACATTTTTCAAGGTGCTGCAAAATTCGATATACCCAGCTAAAGGGGGCCCTACATGGCCAAAAACAATGTGTAATAGGATTTTAATTGAATTGTCGCAAAAACGGCGCACTTGTCTGCTTTCGAAGCTATTTTTGTTTGATTTTACGAGTGCCTGCTGCTGTTTACTTGAGTTTTGGGCGCTATTAATTAATTGTCATGTGCTTATTACACAATCTAGCCGCGAGTGGGTGGAGCGGGCTAAGCGGACTGAGCGGGAGATGATGCTGGAACTGAAACGCGAGGCATCTTACGCAATATTCGACAACAACGACGTTTGCACAGGTGCTGCCTGCTGCCTGCCGCTGCTGACGTCACTGATAGTGGCTGCAAACAGCCACTAGGCACGCCACTAAGTATACACAAACAGCCTGGCTATATTCGCAACTGGCTGCGCAATTGGTTAACTTGGACTTGGCCAACAAGCCTAAAGTCAGTGCCAAGCAATGAAAATTGCAACGTGTTTTGGCATTAGACGTGAAAGTGCGAGTTTGCACTGCGGTACTGCGGTGGCGACCAGTGGCCAGCCAAGTGAGTGAGTGGGTGAATTTTGCAGGCAAGAGTGCCCACACCATCGCCAAACTAGTTGGCTTTTATGGCACGTAATTTGCAATTGGCAAAACCAAGTCCAAGACATCCAACAATTCCTGTCAACACCGATTGCCGCTGGCAAACTTTTCACTTTTCATTCTGCGCTTTTCCATCTATTTTCCCATTCGTACGTGCTTCGCGGTGCATATTTTTGCCCTGTTGGCCTATTAAGTCTTTCTGGCCCAAAGGGTTCTTGGTTGGCCGATGGCCAAAGTCTGTGCATAGTACTTGGAAAAACCAAAACCCCCATTCGTAGGCAACATAAACACCGGCGACCCATTTAGCCTGCATATTGCGCATACGCCCCGTGGTGAATCAAATGCAAATCCCCGCATGACTAATGCCAGCTTTAAGCCGAAATCTAACATTTGGCACGTGAATCGTCCTAAAACTATGCCATAAACAACTTTTAAAATATTTTAAATATTTCTCTTCTCTCTTTTTGTTGTTGTTTGTTTTGCCAAAAATAAAAACACGCCAAGTAAAAATATTTGCAAATTAGGAGAAACTCTCATATTTTTGTGGAAGGTACCCAGATGGAGATGAAACTGAAACTGAATATATAACAAAAGGCACTTGTCTGGGTGAAATTTTCACTAGATATTCAAATGAACAACAACAAATGTTGCTGCTGTGCAGGCTGTTGTTGTTGTTGGTATGTTAGTTGTTTGTGCTTTCATTGGTTGTGTTGAACTAACAAACAAAAACCAACACACAAAAAACGGAAACCGTTAAAAGTCAAAGAAATAGCAACAAAAACAAAAACAACATTAAAATTTAGTTTTGAAGTCGCTTTCAAATTTTTGTGCACTGAAAATAGTTTTAAATACATTTTTATGCAGCATATAAATAAAATTCCCTTTAAGGAATTGGATTTTGTAAGAAAAGACTTTAAAGTATTATAGTTGTTTTAGTTTTAAGATGGAAAATATATTCAAAATAATAAATAAAATAAAAGATACCCCCAACACGCCTTTCTATAATGATTAATTTATCTACTGAGCAAAAAGGATATATTCGCTTGTAAAAACCGAAAGTTGTTACTATATTTCCTTTATTTAGTATATTTTCTCTCAGTGCTCCTTGTTGCTGGCTGCTGTTGATGAGGCGTGCTCCGTTGTTTACCCCACTTGAAAGTGACTGAAGATCAATGGATTGTATGACCAAGACCAAGACCAAGACCAAAGTTGCTGGTGTTGGTCTACCACTTTCGTTGTTACTGTTGTTGATTTTTAGCCTTTTTATTATTGTTTTTGTTTTTTTTTTTTCGAGCCGCTGCTAGAGCTTTGAGCGATTTTTCATTGGAATAGAAAGTGAATTGAATTTGTTTTCGCTGGCGCTCTGTTCGCCCGTTTCATTGCTCTTGACGGTGCGCTGTCTCGTCTTCATTGGGGTGCCACTGTAAGTTGTTTACACTGAAAACAACGGCTGGCAGGCCAACAGGCAGATGCTCAGGGAGACAATCTTCTGGAAATTGGACCATGTCATTGACCTTTTCGTTTTCGAGTTGCCCCAAAAAAATAGCGGCAGTGAGAGTGCTGTTGGTTGTTTATCTTTTCGGATTCAGTTGTTGTTTTGCTCCAAGGGAAAAGCATCAGTGAAAGAGAAGCTTTTTTACGACGATGATTTGTCGGCTTGAATGCAATTATGGCTGGTTGGTTGAAGTTAAAAAAAGGTGAGGGAAATGCAGGGAAATTTACTAGAAAATAATTTTACAGATGTGGTGGAAAATTAAGGGATATCTTGGAAAACTTATTAAGGTCAGGAAATGCATACAATTTTTTAAATTCTTTATTTATAAGTTTTATACTTTGGATACATTTTCCAAAAATTTCAATTTGTTTATGTTTAATATTGGTAAATTTACCATATATTATTTTTGAATTTCTGAATGTATCTGAACATATTTCATTCACATTCCTTCGCCCTCAACCTTAACCGAGTTAATGTCATATTCATATCTGTTAAGCTATTATAAAAATGTATTAATAATAATTGCATAGATAAAATAATATAAAAGATAGTGATAATAAAATCAAATTCAATGTTTTCCAATTTGTACTCTTCTTATAAAATATTGTCATCACAACTTTTAACTTATCAAATTTCTGAAAGCACCGATACAAAAATAAATTCCAAAAATGTTACTCTTTCTTTTCATTTCAAAATTGAAAAAAAATATATATAAATTCTGTGGAAATTTTTAAAATAATTTCTGCATATTCCAGAAATCCGGAGAGCGGTTTGTGGCCTGTGTCCCAGATTGGATTGACATCCACTGTCGCTTTCTATTTGTGGTGTCTTCTAGCGTTTTCCAAATGCGGAACCATCGGAGCCACCGGGCTGCAGTCGGCCGACTCGATTTCTTTTACCGAAATGTGTAAATTAAACACAGGGCAGCGACGACAACGGCGGTGAGTTTATTCACCTTTCGCCTAATTATCAAAATACATAAGCGAAGTGTACCAAAAAGATATACATATGTGATCAGCGGGGGACAGAAGACGCGTGCAAAAGCTCATGATGAAGACTTCGACGATGAAGAAGGCGACTTGACTTCAATGAAATCAATTTTACGATAATAATGAATGTGAAGCCCTGCCGATTCATATACTATATATATATTGAATCAGAGACGACCGTCCGGACCCCATGTACCGTTGGAAATTTCTTGCTTTTTCTTTTCTCAGCTCCCCCGAGCGGGTGAGTGTGAGAGTGGCGAACGGTACGAAGCATGGAGCACGGGTACGGGCACAGGGAATATGGGTTTTGTTTCGTGTATATTTTCTTGCTTTTTTTCGTTGTTATTGTCTTGCACGAATGTAGGTCAAGTTATACTGCCGACCAGTGTGTGTGAGTATCTGTGAGTGTGGGACGAAGTTGCGTACCACCAAGAGGGGTGCGGAGGAGGAAGTGGGGGTCTGCGGGGCCTGTCATCCCGTCGCTCTCCGAATGACTGACTAAAAGTCAGGCGAAGAGCCGGAGTTTTCTAGTAGCTTCATCCCCGGGCCAACTTTCACTTAGAAAGTTCTGCTTGCGGACTCGGTTTCGGATTGGGATTTTGGCTCTTGTGGGCTCTTATTTGAATACCCTTATTAGCCATAATACATATATAGCACTTTCTTCCCAGAATTCACACTTAGCTTTCAAGAAAGTGCTGAAGGGAATCACAAATAAAGATGTCATGATGTATTGATAGAAAGATTTTCAGGTCTATTTCTTAGATTGCAGTTTATTTATATCATTATAATGATTTGTTTTTAAAGAATATTTAAAAATAAATAATAATATTTTAAAATATTTATAATGTCCCCATTGTGTGAAAAGGAATCCCAGATTTAAGACTAATAACTAAAGAACTTTGAACTTATAGTTAATAAATGACTCAAGCCTAAGGGCATATTTTATGTTTCTTAAATAAACATATTTTAAAAAATATAATATCAATTTAAAGGAATTCTTTCAATATGGGATAAAAAGGCCTAGAATATAATATCCTTTAGATATTATTAATGATTTTGTATCTAAGCTAATAAATACCAAAAAAAATTCAATATTAAAAGGATAATCAATCTCAAGGGTATTCGTATAGCCTCGTTAAACTTTCTTTCCCTTTCGTCTCGACTGATTTGTGTGCGTTTATTCGGGGCGTTACGAGTTGGCCTGCAAGCTGGCTGGGCTGTGCTGTGTCTGCGGCTAAAAATGCGGCCTTATGAATGAACACGAGCAGCCGCACATATCCCCTTTAAGTGGGTCAACGCGTGTGTGGGGGCCTGGGAAGATCTGTGTGTGTTCACCTGGATTGCACCTGATCGGAACATATCGGAAGAGATTGAAACGGAACTGATCGCTCAATTGCATTTTTTCAATGCGATGATCGTCCAGCGTATGAGTGTGGGAAAGCTTTCCGTTAGGCGACGTCATCCGCAGCAACCTTGGCGATCAGCTGTCGCGGTGCTGCTGGTGCCGCTGCCGCGAGTGGATTTCCCTGAACTTCATACTGAAAAGCTAATGTGCGCGTATGTACATTTATCTATTAATAGCGCATGCCGCTCGCCTGCTCGCTGTGCGCTCTGTTCCGCCCTCTCTTTGGAGCCGGAAAAACTGGCTGGGGCAAGTGGTGAGGCAAAAGCTTAGCTCTTCGCTCTCTTAAGTTTTCCGCACTCTCAGAATACAACAAATGCAAGTTCTCAGCTATTGTTGTTGTGTGCTATTATTGACCTAATCACTTGTGGAGCACAAACGAACATTGAACTTTTACTTCCGCATAAGAGGAGAGGAGCATTGCAAGCGGAATTTGCTCTTCAGAACTCTTTTTTCCTCACTTTTTTTTTTCTTTTTTGCTTTGTAATTCCAATTTTCCAATATTTTTATTGATCATTTTCAGGCCGGCGGCAGCGGCGACCGCCCAGTGACATTAATTAATGCCCGCAGATTCATCAAGTATGCGCCGGCCGTTCGGAAAATCATATTTCACGCTTCCGCAGCTACCCCCGGCAGCAATTTGTCTGCGCCGGGATCTACCGATCCCGAGATCCCCCAGAGATGTCTCTGGGTGTGTGTGTGTATCTGGAAAATCTTGTAATTTAATGCGACAATTTTGTGCTATGGTCGCATCCAACGAGTTGCTTCCACTGGAAGTTGGCAAAGAAAAATGCAATCAAAAGTTGTATGTTTTCAGTTTTAAATATGGTTTTTCTTTAATATTAATATGTATGTGTAATGTGTAATGGGGATGGATGTTCGCATATAAATACTCTTAATGCTCTTAGTGTCTAAACAAAAATTTATCGCTCTGCTTTTGCCCTTTTCTTGGGCAAAATGTTTAACAATTGATCAAAAAAGAGAGAAAATAAATAGGATTACAATTGAAACAAAAAAATGTGAATGTTTTGCTCAGGGAAATACAAATATGACACTAAACGTAATACTCTTTGCATAAACAATTACAAGTACATAATATATATATAACATATATGGTGTGTTTGTGTGCGATACAATAGGATATATGTATGTTGGGTATATGCAAGTGAACAGTATTTAATTTAAATAATATGATAATAAATAATTAATATATAATAGGCATATGGTAGGCTGCTCTACACAAAAAAACTACATAAATACAAAAGTTCGCATCGGATAGGGCTAGAGGATCCTCAGCTTTCTCCTTCGCCGGCAGCTGGAAGTCTCCTCGCGGCCACGAACGCGCAGCCAGCGCGCTCCCCCAATCATGCCCAGAAGTTTTTTGGAGATTTCTTTTTGGAGTTAAGGCAATGGGCGTTACGTTACGGGGCTCCTCGCTCCACTAGTACTGCCCGGTTGGATCCAGGCAATCCCGCTGTCGTCGCTTTTGGCGTGTGCTCTGCGAGTCACGGGGTCGCCTGTAGGTTCCAGTGGGATCCAGCATTTTGTTTGTTTTGTTTTCTTTGTAGTTTTACGAAAGGGGGTTTTCCCTACCAATTATTCAAAGTATGGATTGTGACTCTTGGAAACGAATCTCAAGCTGGGCGGCTTAGTAGGTGCCAGTGGGATCCAAATCGAGCGACATGTTGAGACGGTTTTTTTTGTGATTGTTTTGCTGTGAGTTTGCTGGAGTGATCTCTCTGATCTCTGAAGAATTCTGGTCTTCCTTTAGTACTGACCCGTGGGATCCAGATATGCGGCCATATTTGCAGTGTTTATGTAAATAAGTTTCGGATTTTATTTATATTTTCTGGGAGCTTCCTAGTTCAGCTCTCTTCAGTACTGGCCAGTGGGATCCAAGTAGGCTGCCATTTCGAAGTCCAAAAAAATGCTTGTATGACAATACACAGGGTTGACGAAGATTCTTTTGTTTCAGATCGAATCAACTTTATTATTGAACTTTATACTGGTTCTTAGGCGCTGTTGTTGTAAGTTCTTTTATTATCACCACCAAAGTTGTTGGGTTTTTTTGTTGTTGGGTTGAGAGATTATACAGTCACGTTTGGGGGCTTTTGTGTGTATTTCTTTTTTTAGTTTTATTTTGGATGTCACTGACACTTAATGTTCAATCGAGTTGTGTGTGTTGAGTTTCGGAACCGCGCCGTGGAAATCGTTACGTGAAAATCGTTAACTGCGGACTCTGCGAAACCTCAGGTCTGTTACTCGCTTCTAACTGACTGCTGTAGCTGTCTATATAGCTGGAACGTTGTCGATCTTATGATTTGATTTTCGTAAAGTCGTAAGCTTAAATGCCTGACGCCCGGCCGCAACGCCGGCGCTGGCAGCGGCGTTGGCGTCGACCGAGCGCCGAGAGCGGGAGCGAGGAAAGAGTACGACAGACGGCAGGTGCGATGCTCTTTCCAGCCGATCCCACTCTCTTAGCTGGGCGAGAGGGAGTGCGAGAGATTGTGTTTTCATTCATGTGGTTACCTGGGCCAGGTAGAGGGAGAAAGATCTGCTTGCCTCGCTCTCTCTTTGTATCTGTATCTTTGGGGCTCTTTGCAGAGATACACCCACCTGGGTTTCATTCACGAAACAGCTGTTCCGACTCGAACTGCGACACGATCGAGTGCCCTCGTTATGCTCTCATCAGAGTGTGTGTGTTCCCTATCTGTGCCCGACTCATGCACCTATATGTATGTGTGTGAGCATCGCAGGCTCTTCAGGTAAACGCTATCCTTGCTGCTTCGCTGCTATTGGTGCTCCTTCTCCCCCTCTGCCACCAGCGAGCAAAAGGTTCCCATGAGGAAGACTCCACCTTCTTTTTTGTTGCAGGGCCCAGCAGCTAATTAAGATCCATAGCTTCTGGCCAAGAGTTTTGGTAGGATTTGATTAGTCCTGGACCAAGTAAACTCTGGGAAGTTAATGGGTATTTCTGTGTGATTTCATTTCCATTGAAATTAACTTAAAAATAAGTTAAAATGTAATATGAAATCATATTATTCCCCATTTTTAAAGAAACCTTGATTCTTTAACTTGTAGTTAACTGTGATAATCATTATATTTCATAAATTGACTTATAATTTTCATAACAAGAAGAAGTACCATTTTTATTCTCTATTCGGACATCTATATTACATATCTAAATCCACTTCAAGGTTATCAACCCAAAACATTTGTCCTCTTAAAATACTGTAATCGCTTGTTCCCCACTATCTTTAAGATAGATCTAAACAAATGTGAAGATCTAAGATTTAACTGCCTGAATATGTCGATTTAGATATCAGTGTGCAGTCAACAGAATTCTTTAAGCAATTACTAATCCCCTTTCTTATTTCTTCAGACCCTTTCAGACACCTTCCGCTTTCCAAAGAGCAATCGTTCAAATATAGATGTTGGCCAAAGGATCTCAACTGTCGCCAGTGGTCAAACAGAGACATTGAGAATCCTTGCCAAAATGCTAATATCCTTATGTGGCATAAGTCCCAAATTAATGGTCTTTGAGCCGAACGGCGCGACGGCCACTGCCCACTTTACGTGACATTTGTGGTAGCTAAGCCGGGCCAGCTCAAAGGGCTTAAGCCGCAACTGCCGACTCATAAAAAGGATAAACGCTCAAGATGAGTCAGCAGGCCGGCCCACCGTAGCGACGGGTGCTTCCGCGAAATGCAACACCGGAGGCAGGTCCACTCACAAAGGCACAAAGAACCAAAAAAGAAAAAATAAAAATGTGAAAGAAAAGAAACTGCCAGAAACTGCACAGAAGTGTTGCGGAATTAGTCGATTTTCGTATCTTTTTAACCCAAAAAAATCAGCCTGTTTCCAAGTCAGCTGTTGAGGGCAACAGAAGGCGCAGGCAGAGGCTGATTACAAGATGTGTCATCTGTCCGCACAATAGGAAATATAAATCCTTTCGTTTTATTATAACGACATAAAAAACTCAAAAATACGAGAGAGCGGCAGCAGGGAGTGCCGGAGGACTTCCGGCATGGAAATATTATTCGTTGGCGGCTGCTTGGCACGAGCGGGGATGGCAACCCTTTTGGCACGGGTTATGTGACTGGAGGATGGGGATGGAATTCACCTTGAGATGATCCCTTGCCTCTTGTAAGATGATCGCCACAGCCATTGGCACGGGCCTAGGTAAGGAACTGGGCAATGAAACCTTCAAGGATGCTTATCCCTGCGAACTTAAAAAAGAGTAGAAGACATCGATTCCCTTAACATTCACTGAAGGCTTGGCCTTTAAAGAAAACTTAGCATAAATATTTAATTACGGAAAACAGCCAAGAGCGTCCATTAAACTTATGTTTCCCCAGGTCTTCCGCGGTGCCGTTAAGCTATTTGATTTACCTGGCGTGGGATCCCCACGGAAATCTACCTTTTTTTGAGTGCTGCTGCCCCGGATGCGCATCATCCTCGCTGCATTTTGGCGCTTCCGCTGTTGGGTTTTCACTTTCCAAACAGTTTTTCCTTATTTTTTTTATTAACGAATTCGTTATGCATCGTTTGGGTTTTCGTTTTCCTTTCCGTTTTGCACCTTTTGTTTTACTTTTTCTTTTCAAAGCGCCACGTGCCACATCCAACATTTGTTGGCACAACTGTCAGTCGGTGAGTTTTCCCCCTCGATCCGCTCTCACTCGCCCGCCACTGATCACAGTCACTTTCCCTGCCGCATTTGCTTTGTAATTCGATCGATTTAGTTTTATTTTTTGGGGGAGCCAGGACGGCTGCTGCAGTTTACGCTTACTTATGCAATGTTTGCCGAGGGCCCAAACGCTAAGGAAAACCTTCAAATGGTCTTGGAAATTTTTAAAAAATTTGGGTCAATGTTCCCCTGAAGTTGTTTATTTTGGTTTTTGCACATTTAACAGTATTTTTCCGCTGACTTTTCTTGATCTTGGACTTGCCCATGCAATA
This sequence comes from Drosophila mayri, assembly GCA_008042485.1. Lineage (NCBI taxonomy): Eukaryota > Metazoa > Arthropoda > Insecta > Diptera > Drosophilidae > Drosophila > Drosophila mayri. Next base: position 363,561 of record VNJN01000061.1, on the reverse strand, counting down.
CTGCAGTTTTTCTTTACTTTTATTTATTTTCGTTTTTTATAATTTGCAATTGCAATGTCAGAAACTTGTTATTGTTTCTGCCACTGGCCACTGGCGTTGTTTGTTGCAGCCGCGTTGACAGTTTGAGCATTCGTGCTTTTCGGCTTCGACTGGCTTTTCGGCCAACGGCACTGCCTGCTGGCTAATGATAAATGGTGGTAACTGGACAATCCACTTAAGTGGCTACTATCGCTTGACACTTTTAATTAGCTGAGAGACAGAGTGGCCACAACTAACTGTAAGGAATGAGTTGAGTTGACCCGGATTTATGAAGATTTCTTGAATATGCAGATACATTTTCCTATATTAAATGGTTTATTCAAGGCATTAGAATCCGAAATTATCTAGACATCCATATTTCTGCTCCTTAAATACGATCAGAACTATACAGATGCCCCGCTATCATCCCAGAATCCTGGTTGGGGCAACGACTCTCCAAGATTGTTGTGATCCACGTGCTCGGTGGCGATACTGGCACTCCAGTATAAATTACTTTGTGAACTTTTACTCTAGATTTGGCCAACGAATTAAATCAAGTAAACGTGACTGTGATGGAACTTTTCCTCGATTTCCACACACAACAAGCCACCGAATTGCCACCTACGAGTGCGTGGACACAGTTCAGCTCCCAGTCGCCGCTTTTCGCTTGTAATGACTGGCAAATATGCTAAATCTCTGGGGAATTGAATATGCTAAACCGATCCGATCGGTTCATAACACAAACGCACTGACGTAGTGACGACAAATGCAAATGCCGCTGCTGCCTTGCGCACCTTTCGACCAACGGCAGTTGCCGAAACTCAATGAAAGAACGCAACGAACGGGCCAGGATATTAGATAAGTCTGTCAGTCAGTCAGTTGATGGCGGGTCATTCTCCGTTAATGGCACCAATATGAGAGCCAGAGATCGATAGTGGGTGGTGGTGCATAAGAATCTACATATGGATGTGGCAGGCTATGTGGATCGCTGGATCATTACCCAGCGGTCAAACGGTCATTGGCCTGCTTGAGCATCTTACAGATACGCGTATCTAGCAGATACTCCTTGGATGCTACTCCACTCCGCTCGCTGCTCGCTGGCACGTAAGCCGTCTTGGCTTGGCGTCTTGTACGTCGAGCTTACGCAAAATTATTTATGAAAACACAGAGCCCCGGCAACGAGAAAAACAACAAAGAATGCTTAGCCGAATATCTAGATACTCTTTGGGATTATTCTTAGCCTATGTGTGGTCTTCGAGGATAGCCTAGTTAAGGCAGAAGATACGAGCAGCTTTATGTGTTTACTCTTTAATATTCCCAATCATTTATATCCCTTTTATACCCTCCCCAATAAGCTGTTTATACTCTGCCAAAGTGTAGAGACAAGAGCTGCCTTTGATTCTGAGCTATCAATCAAAGAGGCAGTGGCTCGGCTATGGAAATCACCGGACAGAGTTCTGTAGAAATTCCGCATCGATTTGCATATGTGACAATTGTAATTGTAATTATCAGCACTTGCAGTGAGTAGATACTCGGCTATATCTCTGGCCTCTCGAGGCATCTGGAGAGTGCGTCCGCGTATCTTTTGCATGGCAACTATGAGCCTTGCACAGTCGCTCTTATTACAGCTTTGTTATTGATTTCATAATTTATCAGCAGCGCCTGTCAATGGCCATTAGATCAATGCACCGGAGTAGCCTGCGTAACAAAGGCACCGCATTCTGCTGAATGGACGTAGGCGAAGGCGGCAGCTGCTTTGTATAAAGGCGGGAGGATGCGGCCAGAAAGACAAATCAATCTGTTGGCAATCAAAATCTACTTCCCTCCCCATGCCATCGCCGCGATTTTCACCCAATAAGGAAGCAAAGCAGTCCATGCAACAACTGCGGCAACGTCGAAGAGAAACAACAACGAACACCAGAAACTGCAGTCAAGCAAAACATAAAATGAGCAGCAGAGCAGCCTCATACACTGAGCAAAAATTATTAATCAGAACACCTGAAGATCTGAGAGCAATTTGGAATAACCTGACAACAGCAAATGGTGAAACTTCTCACTGTATCTTTTTCTGGGACAATCTGATGAATAGATATTTATTTTGAAATAAATAAATAATACATTTCAAGTGAGTTACAGAATTTTATTTAGATATAGTGGAGGAATAGCATCAACAGCAATCATATAATAAATTAGCTTTGCAGAAAAGAATAGTTATGGACTTGCATTCAATATTTGTTTACAAAAAACAAATCAAATTAAATATCAATTTTTTTTATTTATAATTTTGCCAAAAAATACAACCTAAAATATGTCTAAAGATGAAATTTAAATTATAATTCTTTAGCTTTTCCCTTAGTGCATTAGCCGCGGGCACTATAAATCTGCTGTACCTCGCGAGAGACCGGAGGCTTTGGTCTCCAGCCATCTAGCCAGCAGTCAAGCAACCAACCAACCAGCCAACCAACCAACCAGCCAACCAGCTCTTTTGGCCCGAACAAGAGACCAGAGACCAGACCAGTTGCTCCGGCTGCTACTACTTGGAATGGCCTAGGAGGCTGCCCAAGGGGGAGTGAGCTAGAGCTAGAGGTGCGGGGCTGCCTGGGAGTAAAAATAACCTCAGCTAAGTTCACTGGGGCGAGGTTGAATGAACTCGCAGAGAAATGTGATTTGCCACTCTGCCATTCGACTGCAACTTGTTTGTGGCTGCCAGTCCGGATATATCAATAAGTGGCCTTTTGCCTATGGCTTGAGCCGCGATTGCAGTCTCAATTTCACTCAATTAAACCTTGTGCTTGGCGAGCACAAGCTCACAATTCGCAACAACAGCAAAAGCAACAGCAAACAGCAGCGGCACCGGCTGCAGACGACAGATACAATTAACTTATCGCGAAAAAGTTTCCGGAAACTGGCTGACTGCCCACACAATCGCTGCTGCCATGGGGGGAACTCCAGAGTCCGGATGACTGCGGCGGGGGAAATTCGAGAGTGGCGAGTACTGTTGAGTACCGGGAAAGCGAATGCAATAAAATACTCATATCACAGACGCTCGCGGCTCGCGTTTAATATGTTTGTTGACATCCAATTAGGGCGATTTCCTTCCTCATTAACAAACGCAGTAGAAACGGATGATTGCGAAAAGGTTTCGACTGTGTGGTGCTTAGCATTTTAAGGAAATAGAGAAGACTCTTAAGGCTTAACAGAATGGAAGAAAATATTAATAAATATTTTATTAAATTAAAACTTGAACTAGAAATTCACAAAGATCACAACAATGATCTTATCAAAGAACCTAACTTCGAGTTAGTATAACTCTATTTAGGGTTTTCGTGGGATAATCATCAGTTTCCTTGGCTTTCCCTTAAAGATCTATTCTTGAATAGCTTCTTATTATCAAAAAAGTTTATAAACAATATTTTATAATTAATTGTAAATTGGATCAGAGATATATCTTGTTTAAAAAGTGGATTAAAAACTCTAAGGAAAATGACAAGCCTTTGAAATTCTGAAAGCCGTACAGCGTTTAATGAACTCAATTAATATCTATACATTTTTAGATTGTTAAAGCTTTGTTTCATTAAATCCTAAAAATGTTTTGAGGCTTTGCAAGTGTTCCTCTAGCCTTATATACCCTCTACGATACAAAATGATAACGCATGGAGACGGAGAGGGCTGTGAGCTGGAACGCAGACGCTGATGCTTTGAAATTTAACTCAAGCGTCAAAAAATTATAGCAAACATGAACGAGATATAGTCACACACATAAACTCTAACACTGATGCACCTCCCGGAGTCACACACAGATACTGCCAAAGCGGCCCCAGAAACAATTAGATCTGCTGTGGACATAGTTAGCGATGCATTTTCATAGACATGGACACGGGCTCATCAGCCCATCAGCCCATCGAGGGCCACCGCCTCGCCACCATGGTACGAGTACGAGTACGAGTACGAGTATCTGGTGGACACTCAAGCACTCTCACACAGATACGGACGGGCTCACGCACACAGAGCCGCAATTAGAACTGGCAACTCTCTGCACGCTTAAAGTACAATAAACCCAGATTGCAACACTTATGCCTGGCCAGGGCCAGCTTGGCCCCGGTGATAGTGAGGAGTTTTCGTGTCGTGGGGTTTTTGAACTTGCTCCTCTCCCCGATGCTCTCCTCCAGCTGCCGCGTTCTTCCTCCGAGAATTCACTATTCCCGTCGGGTTCGGTATCTAGCTGGGTTTTATGACGCCGGCGCCGGTTTATGGCAAACATTTAGCGGAACGTTTAGCAGCCAAATGGCTTTATTATTGGATGCTGCCAGCCAGCCGCGTTGCCGGCAAGCTAACGAAAGTGAAAGCCCGAGCATTGGGCTCCAATGATTTGGGCCGCCAACGAGTTGGACTTCAGGAGGATTCACGGTAAATGTGGCGCACTTTCTGGCCATTACTAATTGGTATTTTAGAAAGAAAAGCAACGAAAAGAATGTAATGTTTGATAAAAGAATTCAGAGAGGGTAGATTGTAATTATAATATTTAAAAAAAAATGTTTTAAAATAAATAAATGCCAGAATTTGGTAAGTTTTGATATAAGTTATTAAATAAATAATGTGCAAGCCAGGAATATCAGAAAATGAGGTTTTTTAGTTTTCGCAAATACTTTTTCCCTTATTATAAATTCTAGAAATTTAAAGCTTAAAATTAAGAAATACGAAAATGGTCATTCATATATTTATTGACTTAAAATGTTAGCTTTATATAAAATATATATAATACTCTCTGTATGAATATTAATCTGACAGCAAAAATCTCACATAATCCGTGATAATAAGCACCAATCAGTGTGAGTTCTCTTTTAAGGATAATATCGTCCTGCTTGCTTTGACCTTCAAAGTTCGATTGCCCCATTCCCTAGTTGGACACTTCAGGAGCCCAGCACAACAATCAGTGTCCATGAGCAAGCGGCTCCTGGACCATACATAAGAGGACATTTGGGCTTAGGACCCTCGGTTGGGTAATCCAGAGGAACGGCAGGCAACGGCTCATGTACAAAGCACATAATGCCATTTACAAGTGAGAGACAGAGAGCTCAGCTGGCTCCGTTACATGGCATGAATAACAAATCTAAACATATGTACTACACATAAATATGTGTACCCCTGCCGAAAGCAGGAAGGAAAAAAAAACCCAGAAAAATACAATTGGGGTGGCGAGTGGCAAGAGGGGCACACACCCCGACAGACAGACTGAGAGACAATGGTGGAGCGACAGGGGCTACGTGTCGACATGGGGCTGGTTGTGCCTTTGCTGCTCCCCTCCTCGGATTGTTGGCTGCCGGCAACGAGGATGATGATGATGATGATAGCTGCTACCCAGTGGAACCCTGAACCCCAGAACCCCTGAACCAGAGTGCCCCCGCATAAAGAGACCCGGTAACTCCGACCCCCTCTCTCCAGCCGCCACTCAATGGCAGCGGCACTTGTGCTCGTATCCTGCGAACCTATTCGCATTTCATATACTTACATCACTGCACTGGTGTTTGTGACGACCCCCTGGCAAGTGGCACGTGCGTGGGTGTGCGAATGGGGTGGTTCCGGGGGCACCGGGGACTCCCCTCATCTTTGGCGGAGGGGCGGCACAAAGAATTGCATTTAAATACATTAAATTGTGTAAATAATATGCTACACATGTTGCCAGTTGCCAGTTCATTAAGTACATGCCACAGATATACATGCCTAGGCACATGTATCTGCCAGATACAGAGCAACTCACACAGACACCCCGGCGGTGCTTGGTATCTGTAACTGTATCCATGGGATTGGCTTTCACACACACACACACCCAAGCCACATGCCATGGCTTTATGTGTGCTTACTTGACCAGCAATTTATTTATGGCATTTTATCAATTTTATTTTCACTCCTCTCTTCCATGACTGGTATTTGTATTTGTATTTATTTTTGCTTTTCGAATTTCCCAAACATTTCCCATTTGACCCACACAGTTGTCATTCGCCAGCTGGGAGTTGCTGCTCGCCTGTTGGCGTATCCTTTAAATGCAACTTGTGCGGCCCTCGTCCGCCGGCTGTGTTGCCGTGTCAACCACTTGAAGCTCCCTTTTGATCCTCTTAAACTAATTAAATGCCGTTAGTGGCGACTTGAGCATGCTCAGCGTGACGACATCAAAGCGTCTCCTGAGTGAGTCCATAATCTTCAAAGCTCCAGAAATTCATTTGGAACAGGCTGCCAGCGGCCAGGAGCAGGACACTGGCACTGGAATGCTGCTCCCCCGGTCTGAGCGGTAGGCAGTGTGTGCTCCGTGTTTATGTGTTTTTGTCACGTTTTTTTCTTATAGGTTTTCATTATTTTCTTTCTTTTTTGTTGTAATATTATTTACCGTATACGGTTAAGCGCTCTCAATGGTCAGGTCAAAAGAGATGCACTTGAAGAATTGTAAAGGTAAATATTAGCAAACAATTAAGAAAAGTGGAATTAAATATGAGAATTTCCTTTACTACAATTGCAAAATATTATATATTGAATAAGGGAATCGTTATATTTTTTAATAACGAATGGAAGAAAGAAAATACTTTAATTAATTAAATAATTTTCGTATTTAGATTTGTAGTTTGAATATTTTAATTTCTTTATAATACAATCGATTCCTGCCACAATTTTCTTCAAGTGCACTACGTATGTACTTCTCGGGGCGACGTCTGAGATTTTTGAATGGGGTTGGCAGTGGGTGGTGTCTGGCTGGCAGGTGGTGGCTTGTGGGTGCCCACTGGTGTTATGTGTCATGCGCATTGCTGGCATGGCTGGAGCATCTAACTGAGCTAATGCATACCAACGCCTGCTGCGATATCCTCGACGCCTGATAGCTTCTAATATTGAAATTCTCGCTTAGAAATTTCTAACGCCGACGCAACCCTAGGCATTGGACAGCTTTGAACGCCTGCCACCCCCTCAAAAGGAATTAGAATTTGTTACCTTTTTTTCAATTGGCCTTTTTTAACCGTGTTTGGATTTTGTCTCACCTGAGGGCGGGGACACACCATGTCGGTGGGTTGCATTTTCTGTTTCCCTGTTGCGGCCAGGTAAATTATGCAATCTTTGGCAACGACAACGGCGACAGGTGCGCGACAGGAGCCAATCCGACTCCTGCGGCAGGAGTTGGCGCTCATAATAATGGATTTTTTCGTATATTCCAACAAGGCGAACAGCAAAGCCCATTGGGCCCTTGGATAAAACTACACACTACCCCCTCATATACACACAGACACACACTACACACATGTGTGTAGATGTGCGACTACTGTTATAACTAAAACTACGAAACTATAGTGTTTCAAAACTAACAGTATTACCATACCAGGTTATCAGGCCAGCAGTATTATCAGCAGGACGAGCAACTATCTCAGTTGGACTTTTACTACCGGATAATAGTTGGGACAAAGGCTCGCTCACTCTCTCTCCTGCTCTATGCCGCGCTCTGCCTCGTATGTGTGCGTGTTTGTGGAAAGCGAAAGTGTCCTGCGCTCTTGGCATTCGAAAACTACACATGTGAGGCGTCTAAGCAAAGCCAAGAAGCAACCCAAACCCCCGGCAAAAAAAAAAATCTAAGCAGCTCCAACCCAACAGCAAAAAGCATAAACATATATATTTTTTCCACCCGCGCGTGGCACAGTCGAGCGTGTAAACTACCCCGAAAGCAGAAAAAGTTAAGGGTCGCAAATCGGCAGTCACAGTAAGTGAAAGTAACCCTCGCCGATGTCGAGAGTCGGGCGTTGAGAATTGGGCGATAGGTGGACACAGAATGCTATATATTTATGCGGCACCCGGGCGAAAGTCCGAGGAATTTTTGGAGCCGGCAGAAGAATACCGTCATTAGGCCAGCAGATGGCAGTAAAAGCGGCGGCGTCGCATTCCAATCTGATGACGTGGTTGTCCCCAAAAATGTGACATACCGAAAATACTACACAGTCTCTGCAAAGAACCGAAAACGAAAACAAACAAAAACTGAATCTCTAAATGTTTTGTAAACACATGGCTTTCGTTGTTGTTATTGTTTTTGTTGTGGTAGTTGTTGCTTTGGAGCCCATGGCCAAGGCCCCATGGCAACATTGGCCAAGGCGACAGTTCAGGACGCCTGAATGACAGGCGAACAGGAGCAAAGGGTAGGAGCTGCATTGCCACAATTAAACGCCACCGGCAAAGGCGGAAGTGAGCTTAGGAATTCACTTCCGGTTCGGCAGCCCTGATAGCCTGGTAAATGAAAATGCATCAGTTCCGCATGTGTGGCAGCTTTTGGCATAGCATCCCCGATATCCGTCGTCTGTATATATCGCCAAATGGAATGTTCGACGGGCGTGGCCGGGTCAGCTATTGATCCGTTGCATGTGTAGCACACGGCGGCCAGGAAGCGGCAGGAGCTGGCGACTTGCCCGCGGGATACCTATCCAGGAATATCCCGGAATGCCGGCGCATACGCTGCGTGAGCCAAGTTTTAAATGCCAGCAAAATTTTCAAAATGGCGTCCGTTTCTTAAAGTGCCAACTTGTGGCTTTATGCGAACAGGTGCCCAGCTGGGAGCACCAGCAGCAGTGGCACTTAAATATTATGGTCGCGGCATGTGTGTATATTATATAGGTGCACCCGCCCCTCCCCCCCCCCCCCCCCCCCCCCCCCTGCTCCGGCATGCGGAGACTTTCCAATAAACTTGAGACCATAAAAAGGGGAATTGTGCGCCCTGAAAAGTAGGCAACACAAAGTGCGGCGCCACCCCCAAAATGTTTTTTCGAGTTGTAACCACCACTCTGAGCTTATCTCACACTCGTGAGCTATGTGTGTGTGTGGCAACTTTGAGTGGCTTTAAAAAAATATTTTCGAGCTGAAACGAGCAGGCTAGCATGCCCAAAGACATGTGTTTCTAGATAATAAAAAAATGTGCATACACCCAAACACGCTTAAGAGCTGACAAAAAGGAAATCGAAGAGAGCCGAAAAAATGCCGGGGCTGTCGTTGACTTTTATGGGCATTTAGCACGTCATTAAAACGTCAAGTCATCAATCTTCTGGCCCATTCGAACAGGCTCGCAGCCGGGCCAAGAACTCCGATTCCGGGCCCCAAGGCAATTTTTGGCCAAAAAGGAAGCCCGCGAGGGCGGCCATTAGAAAATTTCCATTTTCGTCACACGTTGTCAGGCCAACAGGAGGCTCGGATAGATACGAGGTTTGTGCGCTCCCAAAGATTCAGCCGCATTCCAATCTCCATCTGGTGTTCCTCGACGCCTGCTAGCCAGATATTTCTCATAGAAATGTTAGAAAAAGAAAATGCAGCCAGTAGCGTGCTTAGAAGCGGCATTAGAAGCGTCGCTCTCGGTCTCGCTTTCACCACCGCGGCTGGGGTAATAAATCTGGCATTTTAATGCGAAAACAGTCAACTTGTCGGCGTCGTTGGGCAACAGGAGAGCAGGGAGCACCGATAGGTGATTCTAATTCCTGGCAGGACATGCGCAGTGTTTGCTTTTTGGGGTAGCAACAACTACAGACAACAAACAACTTTGGAGCACAAGTTATGAATGCCAGCGGCAGTAATGTCAGAAAGAGGAGCTCTCTCTTATTTTTTCTTGTATATATATATATTTTTTTCTTTTTTTGCCCACACCCACTAACGCCCCCGACTTACTGGCCAACTTTGGTTGCCTATTACCCTTACGATAATGATAAGAAATTTTTATGTCCCAGCCACGTGGGGGAGCGTCTGCATATATTATCAATGCACAGAGTTGCGTGACAAACTTGGCGCCTAAACCGACTTTTGCGTGGGCGTAGCATTCCGTTGGAGAAAAAGAAATATTGTAGATTCTGTTAGCGGGCCAACAGCAATGGCCAGCAGGTGGATAAATTCCAAGGCAGGACCTTCCCCAAAGCAAGGACTCCCGCTCTGCGCAAACGCCAAGAGAGCGCCCAAAAAGGAGAAAGTTATGGGGAGTGTTGAGAGGAGCAGGATTCTCGCTGCGCAGGGATAAACAGTGGCATGTAAGCGAGGGAATTTAGTTTTAAATAAACTTTATTTAATAAATAAAAATTAAATAAAGAAAGTATTGAATATAACCATTAAAATATGTATTCTTTGAGGAGTACATTTAATTAAAAAAATAAAAAAACCATATTTAACACCTTGCACCACTGTAAAAACCACCCCCAGAGGAGCTTTCTAGGGGTATTGGTGAGTACCTTTTGTAATACAAGCTACGTGTTGGCCACATTGTGTAAGCCAACGCCAAGGGGTGGCTCCAATGCCCCTCCGCTCTGACTGTGATTGCCTAGGGGGTGGCATGGGTCTCTGTAAATCAGCGTACATTGTTGCCCAGCTACAGAATCTGCCAGCCTAGTAGCTTTTACAGGAATTTGTACTACAAATCTACCAAAAATTTACATGTCACCCCTTACGGCAGTTAGTTGCTGTGTTTAGCTCACAACCCTTACAGACGCCATCGCCACCCGCCATGTAATGTGTAAGCCGGATGAGGGGGGGCAGTCTGAGCTTACATGACGCCTTCAACGCTCCCAGAACGCTGGGGCCCTGATACAAGTTTGCATATTTCTAAATTCTAAGCGCATCTGCTTGAGGGACCCGGCTTCGGCAAATGCTTCTGGAAACGAAACGAAAACGAGAGTAGCAGGCACACTCTCAATGGAATGGACTTGTGTGGCATGAAAAAAGGACGACCACAAACGAACAAAGACAGCAGCATTAGCACATGATTTCCTCCGTGATAGGGAGGGGCAAAAAAAAAAAACCTGAGACTGCGTCATAGACAATCCGCACCCCGACCGCAGACCCGAAAGGATCTTTTCACTTTTTTTCTGTGCTCTCTTGTTCTCAACTCAATTTTTTTCGCGGCTGCCACACTTCCTGGCTGCTGCAACTTGAGGGTGCCTGTTTTCGTCTTTCACTTTCAATGAAAAAAAATAACAATGAAATTATAGAAAAAAAACCCGAGCCTCTCAGTTTTTTCTTAGGGGTTTTTTATGCAAAAGACACCAAGGGCGCCATGTGGTGCGTGCCAGTTGCCATGGAGCATTTGGTTTTTTATGCCGGATATGCGATATTCCGGGGCGTAGGCCGGAGCAATCTCTCCATATTCCATTCCAATTCAACGCGAGTCAATGGCTTTTGTGGTCGGTCGCCTAGCACGCGTCCTCCACTTGGCAGCTGTTCCTGGACACCGCCTGAATGGGATTTCTTTGCATATAATTTGCAGCTGCCAGGAATCTATCATCACGCCCCCACTGCTTCGACTGCTGCTCAGTCGGCCTCAATCTGGTGTCCACTTGAAGGTGTTCCTACCTGAGCGCAACTATTCGAATTTTTAATTGTTGTCAACGCATTCGTCACACTTTTGCTTTATCCCGGCCTAGAGCGTATCAGTCAACTGGACAATGGTCGATGTCCAAGGTCCCACTACTGCCTCAATAATGCGATTTGCATTTCCCTTTTCACTTTTCACTGGCCTTGTGCCATTTGGCCTGCTGCTTGATTGAGTCGTTGTGCCCATTATGCCCCTTAATCCACACCTTTTATCCTGACCATCCTGCCATTCATTGTCTCTCGACTGGCCAGGTCAGCATTTGCTGCGCCGGCTTAGTTTAATTTTGCGAACATCCTTTGATTGACAGTCACATGCCACATACCACTGGACATGAAGAACTGTAGGATAACCACAAGGACAAGAATATATTGAAAATATCAAGGACAGGGAAGCATATTCAAGGGGTTCTCTGGGATAGCTGTGATCATTTTAAAAGAGTACAGAATTGTTTTTGAATATATAATTCCCGCAATTAAATATATTTTTCAATAGGATACTAAATATAATAAAAAAAGAAAGAGAAATATAGTAATGTTTATATTAAAATTTGAAATATAAACTGGGGTTTCAATAAGTAAATATTAAAGGGATAAAATATAAATCTGGCTATAGGGTACGAATCTGTCAGAGTTTAGTTAGTTCAAAATTACAAGGTCCATCCAATTTTCAATTGTACCACAAATTTGCAACCAATTTCTATAGAATTTTCGATAGAGAAAATAATTTTATTCAATTTTTTTCAACCCTTTAAAGTCATAAAATCTCGCAGACCGAAGAACAAAATTATTGCATCAAGAGTAAGAGGAAATAACGTATTAATAATATAAAAAATAAATTAATTTCTCACTCACCGATTTTCTAAGTTGAGTTTATATCTTCTAATTCGCCTTTGTCTTTCGTTGAATCGGAAATTAAAATACGTACGTAATTTTAGCCACGACCGAGATTTGATTCCATCCATTCCCTTTCTTTAACTCGCAGAACTAAAAATATTTAATGTATTAAATTAATTTAATTTAACACTTAAAAAAAAACACAAGAACTTTAGATTCACTTCTGCGTTAAATAACATATCTCATTAAACACTTAAAAACAACAAAATTATATTCACTTAAAAAAACAAACAAAAAATTATATACACTAAAAAAAATATATATTAAATTATGTTCACTTAAAATTTTGTATTTTTATTTATTTGTATTCACTTAAAAAAAAGAAACAAAATATTATATTTACTTTTGCGTTAAATAACATATTGATGTATTAAACACTTAAAAATAATATATTTAATTCTGCGTTGAATTTTGTTTTACATTAAAATATATTTAATTCTGCGTTGAATACAAAAAGGGGAAAGGAATGGAAAAATCTGTAAGTTTACACTCACGAACAACACAACAATGATCCGTAGCATATTTATTAGCGTCGCAATTTTATATTTAATTATTTTTTGCGTTAAAAACAGTTAATAAAAACATTTGCTCAGCCAGAAATATTTAGTTTTCCGTTTTCTTGCATGTTCCTCTTTCCGCACTTCCACAATTGATTTTTTTTCTTATTCCGTTTTCTGCTGTCTCAAAATTCCAATTGGACAGAGAAGCAGCACGCATTTCTTATTGAAGTTCTTTAAAAATGCACTTACTTCATGCATAATTAAGTGTTTCCAAATAAAACGTACTTGGCTTTAATGATTTAATAGCTTGGTAGGTATTATACAACGTTTTATCTGACTTAAAACATTCTGTAGCAGCAGCACTTTGTTTATTTTGATCTTCTCTTTTCGCTGCTTTCGCCTCTCGCAATTTTTCAACACTTGAATTCGATTTGATACTAACGCGTCCTTGCCGTGCGAACTAATGGCTGCTGCTGAGTTTTTATTGTAGTTTTACAAGCTTTAATTTAATTTTCACTTGCCGAACCCTTTGAATATGTCTTCTTTATCACGTAATTAATTAAGTGACGACGTTTTTAGCGAGCCACGCGTTCACTTCTGCACTTGTTCAGTTCCACATGGCCGCCGTCACATTTCCAAATGAAGGGAGACACAAAACTTATTTTCAGTTTAATGTTAAAACACGCACGCTATCTTTGCTTATTTGAATGTTCCCATATAAAACACACTTTGTTTTAATGAATTAACTGTTTTGCACGTATTATCACACATTTTTAAGGCCAATAAGCGATTTTTAGCAGCAGCACGCGCAATTTCTGACAACTTCATCCTTCTTCTTTTTCACTTCTGTCTCGTTTGACACTAACGCGATCTTGAGAATGCCAGAAAAGAGTACCGATAACATAAAAGTGAAACGAAGATGAACGCCATTGTGTTACTGCTGCTAAAAAAACCTTTTTAATCCTTATAAACGTTTATTATTACCTACAAAACTAAGAAATCATTAAAACTCACTGTGCTTTATGCGGGGAACACTTAATTAAGCTTTAAACAAGTGAATCTTTAAGTAAATTGATGAAAATACGAAGTGACCACTGCTTCTTCTTCCTAAATAGAAATTCTATCTGAGGAAATCGGTAAGGTAAACAATAAAATTGTGCAAGTTTCAAAATAAACTTAAAGAAATACATAACTGCATACAGCATATTCAAGAGAGGTTTATTTTTAAACATTTAACTAGTGAATAATGACTTACGGCCACTAAAACTGCAAAAAAACACCTGAGACTCCTGCGGACGACGAGAGGCAGTAGCAGCAGCCGTCATATGTATGTGTGTGTGTGTGTGTGTCTTCCATTCTCATTTCTTTTCAATTTTATTTAATTATTTTAATTAACAAACAAATAAGCTTTAAGAATTAAAATTTAATAGTTAACAGTTTTACAAGCTTTGTTTTTGTTTGACAAAAGAAAGTATATATAAAAATATCATATCATAATATACAAATGTTTTTCGTCTGAAGTCAGTGATTGCAATAAATATATTTACATATATCGATTTGCCATTAACACCTTTTTTAATTAAAAATTATATATTTCCCAAATTAAGCGAACCATTTTTATATATTTATTTATGTACGTTTAAAGTCCAGCTAAACTTTACTATATTATTGACTGAACGAACGTCGGCGTGGCAACTTGGCTCTTGGTTTCTGCACCTTCACAGCGCCGAAATAGCTCAGTTGGGAGAGCGTTAGACTGAAGATCTAAAGGTCCCCGGTTCAATCCCGGGTTTCGGCAATGATTAACTTATTTTTTTTTTAATTATTTTTTTAAATTATTTTTGACAACATTAATTAAAAAGAATTTGTTTAATGATAAAGTTTTTTTTATCATTAAAATAAATAATTAATAAACAAATGCGATCTGAAAACAATAATTGCGTGCATCTCTATCAAGTTTTGTTTTTGTAATAATAACTTATTTAAAAATAAACATTTTCAATACGTTTTCAATAATTTAAAAAATAAATATAATAATGAAAAAAAATAAAAATGAAAAATAACAAAAAATTCATTGCCGAAACCCGGGATTGAACCGGGGACCTTTAGATCTTCAGTCTAACGCTCTCCCAACTGAGCTATTTCGGCTCTGTGACGGCAACGGCGCCAAGAGCCATGTAGTTGCGCTTGCCTTGCTCCATCCCTTTCGACGGTGGCGACTCCCATTCCTTCTTTTGCTTCTCTCGTTGCTGGGGGGCTTATCTAATCGCGGCCAAATTAAAAATAGAACCTTTTGCCCTGACCGCCGTGCGAAGCGTTCATAAAGTAAGGCGGGGGCAATAGTTTGCAGCGCCAGCTCCAGAGCCTTCAAAGTCAAAGGCGTTTCAAATGCAAAAAGCCGGCTTTTGGATTTAGTTGAAAGTCTTTCATACACACAAAGAAATTTAATTGCATATTTTATTTGAAAAATAAATTCCTTCAAAATATTTCCCAATAAATAAACCCCAAAGGCCCGTCGAGGACCAAGATGAGCAGCTCTGTTTTCCATTGATTTCTCTAGATTTTGAATAAAAAAAGGAATAGGAATATAGTAAGATTTCGTTTAGAATGCAGATCATTGTCTATTATTTTTCTCCAAGTGGTCTTTGGCTGCTCCTCAGTCTGCAGCCAAATCATGTTTGTTCCGCCACGATGGCACATGGCATCTAATGAACTATTGTGAGCGGGGGAGGAGGATCACCTGCAGGGTGGACGGAAAGGTGGAGGCGGAATGGGAGGGCGTTTGGGCCGGGTGTCGCACACACACAGTTTTGCTTGCTGGGCAACAAATCAGCCAGCCAGTGAGCGAGCTAGCGACCAGGCCGAAAACCAGAAATGAAGCTGAGGCCTGAACCAGAAGCTGGAAAGCCTCGGTCGCGGCTTCGTGTTGTCGTTGTAAAAATGTTTGCTTGCACGCTTTCCAATGGTTGCCCGATGTCTTCGTTGTAGTTGTTGCTCTTGCTCTCTCTGCTGTTGTTGTTGTTGTTATTGTTGTTGTAGCTGGTCGTGCTTTGCGGTCGTTGCCCCGCTGTGACGTCACCGGTTCAATGGCAAAATGTGACCCAGATTGTCTGAGCTGCACAACTAAGCTGTATGCCGCCTGTGTGTGTGTGTGTGTGTGCGTCTGTGTTGGCCACATTTCTCCGGCTCTTCAGAACAAAGAGCGGCCTAAGAGAGGCGTTCTGCTAAGCTAGCCCAAGCTTGCTTTTTGGCTTGCTCTTAGCTTAGACTTGTAAGCTAGCCTGCCCTTGGCTGTAACCTTTTGGGATCGAGACTCTTGGCCAGCAACCGCTTTCTCTGCCCCGGGCTGGGTTATCCGCAACCGTTCCCAGTCGTCCCTCGATCTGGTGTCCGCTCTTTCTTCGAAATGGGGACACACGATTCTCAGGGGCAGCAGTAAGTCCGACTCCTTCTTCAGCCAACTTTTTCAGTGAGTCGTCGTCGGCTCGATTGCCTTTGTTGCCGTGTTTCCGTAATTATCGCTCCTCGCCTGGCCAAGTCCCAAAACTCAAGTCGAACTCCAAATGAAAGCCGAAAGCGACACCTGAAAAAAATTTTACTAATTTAATTGGATTTTTATCCAGAAAGCAATCTGCATTTAAATAAAGGAAACACTTTTAATTTAGACTTCAAGGTTCCAAAAGTCTCTTAATTTTCAAATTATTTTATATTATAATTACATGTTACTTTAAGAATAGATTTCTTAACGTCCAGTTAAGCTTTAACGATCAGATAACTAATTGATCGTAGCCAATAAATTGGTAAAAGTTAACAAATAATTGCAAGTTATCTTCTCTTTCCCAGTTTATTTCTCAGGTCAGAAAAACGATTGAACTTACTTCCAGTTTGACCGCTGTTTAACATGGGATGAAAGTTAAGGCAGTTAAAAGCGACAGATAAAGTTGACTTTAAAGGAAACTTCTTATAGCTATCAACTTACTATTACAGAAAAATCACAACTAACTCATATAATAAAAACTAATTATCTGAGATAATTAAATAAGACAAAATCGATTGTGTAATTGAACCGTAGACAGCCATAAGAGCCATAAGCAAACGAATAGAAGTCAATCACGCGATTATAAATCCCATCGAGCATGGCGCCCCTCTACACACAAAAATATTTGCTCTAAATAAGCGATATAAAATGCAAATTGGCTATGATGTAACTAGCTAACTAGCTACCTCTGAGATCACTTTTTCTCAGTGCAGGCCAAGTTGGCCTGCAAGCAAAGAGTCCCAGGCTCAGAGGCCCAGGCAGTGTTGCGTGTAATTTGTTATTTTATTTTATTGTTATTATTACCGCATGCGACGTGCACTTTATTTTCATTACCAGTTGGGATTCTTTTCATGCATATGTAACTTCGTGTATGGGAGAGCGCATCTAATGTCATGCATCGGAATTGGAAAATGCTTTCATAGTTGCAGCAGTTGTTGCTGTTGCTGTTGCAGTTGCTTGTTGCTGCCGCTTTTGTTGCACGTGTGAATGTGGCAACTGCGAGGAGTTTGTGACTCTGTGGAGCTGGCCCAGCACCTACTACAACGACAGCAACTACTACCAGGCTAATTGGAAATGCATAAATGGTAATTGATGGCTATAAATAAAATGATGATATACCCAATTTGTTGTGAGTGCGCTGTGCGCCGCCCCCTCAGATGATATGGTATATGGATTGCTTGACCGGCCAATGTTAGATAATCGGATTAATCGACCTATTTGGGATTGGGAAAAGGTGGAGTCCCCCGTTCTGGGTTAATAAATATTACCAAGTAATTGATACTTGAAGTGTTGTTATTAAAAATTTCCAGGGACTTAACATATGTATTTTCTTGGGTTTTTATTTTGCAAGTTATATGGTATTTAAAAAATAATTTCTTGAAGATTTATTCTTTTGTGATGCCAAAATACAACATAACTGATGATTTGGGAGGTTGCCTGCCTAAGTATGCTGTGTGTTTGGAAATTTTTACATTAATAATTTAATGTTCTTCGATTATCTGGGTCTTATAATATTCTTAACACATTTTTTATTTAGTTAGTTTATATTTCCTTATTGTTAAATTCCGTTTCCGTACTTTGATTTATCATTGTAACTTCCAAGAAGCTAACCTATTTCCTGGGCTAATTATACAATATTTTTCCTCTGTGTGAATCATACTGACATTTATTATTTTTCATTTAAACCCCGACCCATAACGCAGTCTATTTCCTTTTTTTTCTCTAAAGAGCGACACAATCTGTGCAAATTTGTGCAATTCATTAAAAACGCTTTTGATATTGGCTGTAAGCAATTAATTTTGCTTTTAACGATTCTCGCTTGGCACTATGCCTTCTCTTTATGATATCGAGTTTTTACCTCTCTAAATAAATTTGTAATATTCATCGAAGATATGATCCAAAGAGAGAGAGACACTGAAAAGAGGCCCACAAAGAGAGCTTGCCGGTTTGGGGCCAGTTTCCAGGTCTCGCATGGAATTAACAATATTTATATAAACAAGTTATAAACAATGTTTGCCTAAACAGTGACAAACACACCAATACAAACAGACAGCCGCCCCAAACCAGTTGATCTCTCAATAGTGCGCTCCTCCTCCTCCTCAAACCTCTGCCCCCTTTCGGTGCCCCACCGCTGCATTGCATGCACGACGGATGCACGAGAGCTGCACTACACTTCCGCATTTCTGGGGCCACTGGCAATGCATTGCTCTCTCTGTTGGCCACCTCTTTGGATACTCTTACATTCGAAGCTCTCTTACAAGCTGGCATATGTGTTTTTTCTTGGCTCTGCTGGGCGTCAGCTGATTTTGTTTTGCTTGAACTTTTGCCGGTTTTCAAGCCGCGCTCCATGCCTCCAAAGTCTCTCCCGCTGCCTGGGCTCCCCCTGACGCTCTGCTCATCACAGTCGTTCGGTTTGTTTTGGAGCGGCATGCACACACACTCACACACACACATTGGCGCACATTAGCATGTCAGTCGAGGCTGCGGCGACCCTGCCCAATGTCAATCATTCCAGTCGAGGGAAGCAGGCCAAAAAGGCGAAATCCATTACAACGAGCTTATGATGGCTATGATGGCTTTGTACGTGTGTACGTGTATGTATATGCGTGTGAGCCAGCCTGGCCTGTAATCTTTGG
The DNA here is from genome assembly GCA_008042485.1 of Drosophila mayri. Taxonomy (NCBI): domain Eukaryota; kingdom Metazoa; phylum Arthropoda; class Insecta; order Diptera; family Drosophilidae; genus Drosophila; species Drosophila mayri. The sequence goes on along the minus strand of VNJN01000061.1, from coordinate 344,614 downwards.
TGGCCCGGTCTTACTGACAGTGAAAACCAAAAATGAATCCCAAGAAAAAGCCGCCAAAAAAGCGAGACACTGGAGGAAAAAAGGGTTTTGGAAATGAATTAATAAACAATAGGTAATTGTATATTATAAATGAATGATATATGTATATGTTTATAGTATATTCTAAACCTTTAAATAATCGTTAAGGTTCGGTTCAGTTTACATATTTTTAAGATAATAAATAGATCAAAAGATTTATATTCTAATATTAAACCAAATGACTTTAATTATGTTTTTTAAATAAACAAAAAGGTAGGCATACGAATTTCACTTTATATAAACCTAACTTTAAACTAAACTTTACTTAAATCAAAGTTAACAAAATATAATCCTTAGGGTTTTCACAAGGTTTGATAAAGATCATCGCGAGTCTCTTTTATTGCCCATTCTTTCTAGTTCCAAGAAGAAATTATAAAAAGACTTTTTTAATAGATATTTTAAATGAATACCTAATATCAGGCAGTGGACTTTCCTTTGTAAAAGTTCATTAAGCTCATATATACACACACTATTTGGGCCCAAAACGCATTCTCACGCACTGGACGCGAACGTGGGTCTGCATAAGTATGGGTGTGGGGCCTAGCGAGCTTGGCTTAACTTGGTTACAACGCAAGCGGAATAGCTTCTGGCCGGGCTTGGCCGTTCTTTTACTCTCCAGAGCCCGGACTTACACACTTTGGTTGCTGCATGTGTATGCCGATGGGCACTCACACACAAATCTGGCTGGCGGACATTTGGTTTTTTGGGAGGTGAATGGCCGCAACTGTCGCTGCCACTTTGGTAACACCGTGGCGTATTAAACGTAGCAGTGGCAGCAGTGGTGGCGGTGGCGGCGGCAACAAACCAAAAATCAAAAACCAAAAGCCAAAAACCAAAGCCACAACATCGTCATCATCATCATCAGCGTTGTGAACACCGACCATGGCGGATCCCAAGACTTTTGGCACACAAAGGAGATTTGGGGTGGGCTCTGGGTGGAGCAGCAAGAGGATAAGGCACTAAGAGAAAATATATGATTGTAAAGTTTTACACGGAAAGAAATAACATTTTTGAAGTATAGGTAAGCCTCCTACCAACTCCTAACCATAATTATTAATTGTTTGTAATCTGAAAAGCTTTCTTCCGGTGCAAGGAGCACTTGGAGGGCAGGTCATGCGGACTAAGGCTTAATTTGTTTTGCATTTCGTTTGGCCAAAAGGCCTGAAAGACTGCCTGATGGACTGAGTGACGTATCCACTGCTTCTGAGTTTTATTTCGGCTCTTTTTCCAAATTTAACTCCAGCATTTTTATGGCCACACAAAAGTCTTGGCTCTTCGTTTTTGTTTAAGTTTGTTTGGTGGCTTTCTTCCCACTCTGTGATTCCCTCTGATCCTCTTCTTATGAGTTCATGCCAAACACACATTTGTGTGTGAATGTTGATAGAGAAGCCGAGAGCAAGTCATATCTAAGCCGCTTTTGCTTTTTAAGTGGAACAAAATTGGAACAGACTCCTAGAGAAGGCGGGGCAAAGCTAATAATAATGAAAAATTTATAACTAGATTATATAAACTAGGGTTAGACAGACTCAATATTAAGGAAATACCTGAAAATAATGATAAATACTTTTCTAAACATTATGATAATTGAACTAGAAGAATATATCAATAACTTTTTACAGATAGCGCTCTTTTTCATAGCATAAAACCAGTTCTTTTTAAAGGTTTATCAAACAAACAAAAAATTAAAGAACTGGGTTAAGTGAATAGTAAATAATTGTCACCTTTATTTAATGTTTATTTTACAGTGCACTAATTGTGGTATCTTTCTCTATTATTTGCTCTATTTTGCTCTCTCTCCCTGGCTGGTCAGCGTGTAAAACTAATTTTGTTTTAATTTCTCCTTTCAACACATGTTCGCGTGTAATTTTTAGACCCGCCACACAAGGTATTTGACCCTTTGGCTCACAGCTGATTTATGGGAATTTATACGTATATTCGTATACCTATCCCAGTCCCCAATCCCAGTCCCAGTCCCAGTCTCAGTCTGCTTTTGGATCTGATTCTGATTCTGCTTCTGATTCCTATTCCGATTCTGGCCTGCCTCAGCTTCTGGTTCTATTTCAGACCCGCCGGAGTTGAATGTACGTTTTGCGTGAAAGTTTGTGTGCCGTGTGTGAATCTGGGCAGTATTTGTTTGTTGCCTTCTTCTGGGCTAGGTAGCGGGGCGGAGGAATAGATGAAGCCGGAGCGCAGCTTGGGCCATAGGAAGAAAGCTAATTCATGACATGCTGACCATATTAATTTATCTTCTTTCTGCAAAAGCCCGTGCATGATTTGGCCATTACCACCAATGGAGCTGCCCCCTTGCCTAAGCCCCTCTCCCCGTGAGCTACAGTCGAACTTGTCTAAGCCGAACCACCACTTTCAACAAGAATCTTTAGGGAAAAGTTTATATAATCTGGTAGGAAAAGCACTATAAAACTTATGGTATTCAGATTTATGTTCTGTAACTTCTTTCAACTTCAAGCCAAGCTCCTCCCTTTATACTTTAATTTCTTTATGATTATATGGCATTTGATTTAGAAAAACTCTAGTTCTAGTCACAGAAGGTTGACTGTATCTATGACTGCCTCTGTCATAAGGTTGCCCCATGTCTCTTTGGCTCTCCGTCCGATTCTGTGGTACAATGAACTCCGGTGCGTGAAATGTTTGAAGCTCTTCGTTCTTTTTTTTCGGTAACGAGATCATTGACACTTTAACGCGGAATGCATTAAGTTTGTTACCATGGCGAACGATCGCGGGTAGTGATTTCTTTCTTTTATTGGCATGATCGTGCACTCCTAATGATAGAAAGAAGTTCGTAGAAAAGATAGCTGCCGCAGATCGGTTGAAGAAAGTTGATGGATGGTTGGCCATTAAAGTGCTAAGATGATGGATATATCTATGTATGTGGCAACAGCCAACCAAATGAGCTGGCCAAAAGGGTCAATTATTAGAGAAAGATTGAAAAGAATATGTAAAGGTAAATCTCCAGAAATTATCCATATAAACATTTAAGAAGTAGGTCGATACTTGGCTTAAATATTATCTTTATGTTAAGATATCGAAGCTCTAGTAAAACTATTGAAAAGGTAATAAATACCAGCGTTAGAATCAAACCCTAATTCGAATGTAGAATGTGTTTAGCATTTAAATGCTGGCCACAGGGTAAAATTTAAATAATTCTACCATTCCGATGGCGGATTCAAGAAATCAGCATGAATATTCCGAGAAGATAATGCAAATGATTGTGAATGTGCTCGGCTTTGGGGCAGTGGTAAACAGAGCTCTTCGAGAAGTTCAGTGACATGTTATCAGAGGGCCTGGCCAAGGAGAGAGAGCCACCGATAAGCCAATATCATGACAAAAGGGAATCTTTTGGCATTCAAGCGAATTCTTGACTCTCGAACACGCCATAATTACTCCATTATAATGGAGCGGCGGCAAACAACTGAACTGATCCAAGCCGAGAACTGATTGAGAGGCCGCAGAAGGCTACACAGGCTGCAGGCTGCTGGTCGCTGCCCGCTGGCGGCAGATAATGATTATGGTTTCAATTACCCGACACTGAGAGCCGGCTAACGAACGCCCCAGCAACAAAAGAGTAAACAAACATGTGTATGGGTATATTTTTCCAATTTCTCCCTCCTTCTTTTTGGACTTTTTAGTGGTGTAAAATATGCGGAAATGCATTTCTATGGACTTACTTACACACAAGTCAAACACCACAAGTCATGCCAGCCGGGCGAAACTTGCATGTGAACTGAGCCTCTGCCTCTGCCTCTGCATCTCTCTGTGGCTCTGGCTCTGTCCCTCTCTGCTCGTGTGTGTTGGCCCGAAGATGACGATATTAATGTGGCTGCGGATGGTAATGATGATCATGATAATCATGTGAAAACCAAACCAAAGCCAAAGCCAAAGCCTCCGCCTCATCCAAAGAGCCTCCCATGGACCTGTTTGGGGCATAATAAGAACACCAAGCAATGCAGCTGCCTGCAGCAGCATCAACATCAGCGGGTTGCATTGCTTGGCAATGCAACCAAAATGGCAACAACAAATACGGCCAGCAGGATGCAACTGAGTGGAGGGCTTTCCGGGGGTTACACGGAAAAAACAAACAAATTTTGAAATGCATTTGATATTTGCTTAAGTTTTAATAAGTAAATATTTTAAATTTTATAGCAGCAAGTTGCCTTTGAGTTAAATTTTAGCTTGCGATTCATAGATAACCCAAAGCATTAAGCACTAGACTCCTAGAAGCCTGGGAAGGTATACCGAAAACAGCTTTGATCCTTAAAAACGTATATATATATTATTTATTTAAATTTATATTCATTACTTATATTATATTCACATATATAGAATCCTAGATACCAGATGGCTGCAACTCTTACAGAAACTGATTGTTTCTTTTGATACTTTTTTCAGTTTGTTCTTTTGAAATTGAATTCAAAGAAATAATACATATTTCCCTAATAGTATTTGTTATAAAAAAACATAATAGATTTATCTATAAACTTGGAATATAAATACTTGATTCAAAGAGTTGTTTTCTTATAACTTTACATATGAAATACTCCGAATTTGAGGCGAAATATTTTAAATTAATTCATAAGTGTAACAAAAATATTGTAATGTGTCGAGAGAATTGGGAAACCCCAAATTCAGATTTAGAAATTCATTCAATTTAGATACCCAAATATTTCAAATTACAACCATTATTAACTCATCATTCAATCCAAGCCAAAGTCGGTCTTGTTAAGAAACCCATCGGATTTATGATCAGCTCTTAAATATGCATTTCTTTCGGTGTGCAGGCCGCTCTGATGTTGACGATCAACCTATAGCCCAAGTAAATTACGACTGCAAGTCAACCAGTCGAGTCAGTCAAGACGAGAGTCATCTCCCCGTTGCGTCTCGTCGCATCCCATCGCCCAGCCTCGCCACGCTCTGTGTGTGTGAGAAAAGTTAAGAAAGAAAGCAAGTTGCTGGCCAGAAGAAGAAGAAGAAGTAGCAGTCGCTGGCTTTTTCTTTTGTTGTATTTACAAGCGGCCAAAGGTTCGTTGACCGTACAAATAGTGACCCACTAACATCCGCGAGTACATTCACCCTTGTGACGTATTGCCCCATGATCGGAGCAGCAGCAGCCAAAGCCAGAGCCGGAGCCGAAGCTCGAACGAGGCCGAAACGAACCCGGCTCAAACCTTTTGGGCCGCGCTTACTCTTCCAAGCGAACGGGAAGTGGGGGCTTAAGAGTACGCCTATGGGGGCTTAAGAGGGCTTAAGAGCAACGCAACCTGCTTGCTCTCTAGGCCGAAATGCGGAAATGTTGCAAGTTACACATTTGCTTGGCCTGGCCGGCCGTGTATGGGTGCCTAGTTTCCTCTGTGTTGTATCTGTGTCTTTTGCGGCGTGTTAATCCCATCGCCGCGGACATCTTCATCTGGCTAGATTAAAAGCAAATTGGATGGCCAGCTTCGCGCGTTCGCTTGGCCAAAGTGATTTCGTCGGCCCTGATCGTAAAAATATTTGTTGCAGCAATCAATTACGTCCCAGCTTGCCTCGGTGTTATGTTTGGAAGTAGTATCTGTGTGAGGCACACTGAAGAAAATGTTTCTTTTATATAAAATTATTAATAAATGATTATAAATGATAATGGTTGTAAAGAAAATATATAGAATTTCTGTAGTTAATACAATTTGACAGGAAATGTGATCATTGATCACTGATCATTATCCATTTGTTAAGAGTAATTCTATTCTATATTCCATTCTATATTTTAGAATATTTATTTAAATAAAACTTTTCTTTAAATCAAACTCAAAAATAGTAATTATCTCAAAACATCGCCAGAGAAATGTAAATCCTTTTCAAATATTTGTCACCTTTAATCTAGATGTTGCAACGCAAATTTAGGGGCATGGTTATTCCTTATCTGACTCGTTCATCTGCTCGACCACACCTTTTCTTGTGACCTTTGGCCTTGACAACTCCCGCCGCTGCCAGTTGCCTTTTCCTTTGCCTCAAGTTCAAGCCCGCCGGTAAACCTGAAATTGCCACATGCGGTGAAAGTAAAAATTCATAATTTTTACCCCCCGCCCCCTGGCATAGTTGTTGTTAACATTTTACCCAAAGAGGCCATAAAAATGGCAAACCAACTGCGCTCGACACAGCGGCGGCAGCAGTACCACTGCAGCATTGCCACAACAGCAACAACAAGCGAAACGGCGTTGGTGGCAGCAACACCAAACAGCACCATCAAATGCAATGGCATGCAGTTTTCCAAGCCCCTTTTTACCACTTCATTAGCCGAGGCGAGCGAGCGGGTCGAATTCGGTTGTCGGGTTTTTGGCATTGGTTTTTCGGGCCTTTCTTTCTATCTTTTACTTTCGTTCGCCCGGCGAGGAGTTTTCCAAATAATTTAGCCAACAAGGTGTGGGCCGGCCTCACACATTTTCCTTGCCAAGGCTGAGGCCGCGTTGATCATGAACATGACACAATATTATGGATTATGAGGGGCCTTTTTGGCACTGAGAAAATGATTTTGAATCATTTTGTTTGCATGATAATTAAATGTGATATATATATGGTTTTTTTTTTCAAAGTAAGGGAAAATACAAAATATACAGAAAATATATTTTCTAAAGTGGGTTAGTAAGTAAAACCTCTATAAAGGATCCTAACATTAAAACTAGTTAAAATGTATGAAAATAGTATCTCAAATTTGTGTAAAAATTTTCCAGATGTTTCTATGGCTGTTAATTTTGATTTTTGAAAATAGTCTTCAAATATAATTATCTGCTAAAAAGATCTAAAAATGTTTCCCTGTGTACCTTTTGCTGACTTTTGCTGCGGGCTGCCGACTGTTTTGTGTGTGAATTTTCTTTTTCTGGGTTTGGTGAAGGAAAATCTCTTGGTGTGGCAAAAACATTTCAATTTCTTTTTGAAATTCAACTGCAGTTCATAATTTAGCGTTTATTTATGAGTTGTCAAGGTATTCGGTACGTGACTTGTCGGCCTTGTTGGATATTTTCAGGTTCGGGGCGCCGGCGCCTCTAGCTATATCCCGTTTAGATCAATTTGATATTTATGGGTTTATGCAGAAATTTGTCTGCTCTCAGGCAAGGATTTTTTTCTTTTAGTTGGGCCCACACACGTACACGGTTTTTGGTGGTCATGAATGAACGGGGGCAGGACATTCAATATGGATCCTGGACAGCCTTGAACTTCGGCAGCTGCTGCTCCTGCCAGAGAGGCATGGGCATCTTCATTCCAACTGATTGGACACATGGGAAACTGGCTAAGCTTTTGGGGCCAGGATCAAATGACTATTGGCAGCTGGCTTTGGCCCAGCTTCCGATTCACACGCTGCTACTGCGGCTGCTGTTGTTGTTGCTTACTCAAGCGAGGCCAATGGAGGCGGCTACCAAATTGGCTAACAATTTTCAAGCGGCTGCCGCTGCAATCATTGGATTAATTTTAATATGTCCATGGATTGGGCCGCTTTCGACCTAGCCGGGCCGGGCAGCATCTATGATTACGGGCTCACGGCATCGATTCCGACTCGTACTCGTACTCGGGAGACTCAAACACATGTACATAAATGTAGCAACATAGCTGCCACTGGAATTGCGACGACCTCTTTGGCGCTACCAACGCCGATGCTGCTGCTGCAGTGGCTGCTGCTGCTGCTGTAGCTGGTTACGAAACCCCAAGAAAAACTTCCGCATTCATTTAAGATCATTTCTGTCGTTTGCTGCTCCAAGTGGTTGCTGCTGTGGCTGTTGTTGTTGCTGCTGCTGCTGCTGCTGCCGGTGCAAGTGTTGCAAGTTGCAAGTTGCAACAAGCATCAACACAGCCCCCCTCATTTGGTGTTGCTTGTCTGTTGTTTGCTATTATTAATGCCCGCCGCCGTCACCCGTCCGTCTCTATTCGTCCAGGCAGGCTCCTCTCGGCCGGTGGTGGTGATGTTGCTGCCGTTTCTGCATTCGCTGTTTTCGCGAATTTATGGATCGGGGAGCAACTGAGCGACGCGCACATATGGAGCCAGTTCGTCTGCTTCCCAAAGACAGGCGCCCAATTGACAAGGTGTTTTGGTGATTGTCCATACCGGATTGCTGTTCCTCATTGCTGTGACTGTGACTGAGCCTCAGCCTGTGCCTGTTCCTGCGCTGTTGGTTTCATACTTGGGGGGGCCAGCCAACGAGTCAGGCAGACATCCAGCTGATTCAATTCACCTTTCAATGGGATTGATATGGGATTTTTTAAGGATTAAGTTAGTTAGGAGGACCAATAATAGGAGTCAGAGTGGCTTTTATAAGACTGAAAAGGAAACTAACTTTGTTTCGTTTAAAGTTTAAGTGTAAAGCAGAGGCTAGGCAGAGGAATTTGCTCACTCTATGCTACAGATTTATAAAAATCTGTTACCAAGAATCATCATCTTTCTTGGTAACAGATTTTTATAAATAGTTGAATCACGACTACAGCATTTCAAAGATTTTTACAATGCAATATTAACACCATGGCGAATATTATGGCTATTTTTAAATGAGCTAAGTATATAATATTCCTTGATCAAGTTAAATTTTGGTATGAAATACATAAAATAATAAAAAGAAACCTTATTTCTTCAAGTTACTAATCTCCAAAGTTTAAAATTGATAAGATAAGAACAATTCCTTTATTATCAATTATTAATAGCATTTTCCCTTAGCTAAGTTCATATCCATAGAAATCTCTTAGTTCATTGCCTCATTATATTGATCAAAATACCACATATATTTTGTCCCTCCTTCTTCTCCACAAATTACTTAATCTGTTAATTTAAAACATGTTAAACGAAAACATTAAAAATCGATTACATCAATTAAAACGCTTCAACGATAAGTTTTATTGTAAGCGTCATTTTACAGGAAGCCAGCTAACCAGTCCTGCCATAATCAGGTCAAGCCTTGGCTTACGGCCCGTTAAATGGCCAATACAGCAGAACACTTCCCCGACTTCTTGTGCTTTATTTTTTTCCTGCCTCGCTTTGGCAATAAATTCACACTAACGGGGCGAAATGGAAGAGCAGTCGGCAAAAGAGACGTTTACGTTCATCAATAACAGGAGTACCGTTAGGCCGCTGTCCAGAGTCAGAGCCAAAGTCTCCCGACTTGGCCAAATGACCAAATGCAGTGGCCAATGGCCAGTGTGACTGTCGAATGTGGAGGCCCGAGCCAATAAATTATCTGGAAGCGCACCCAAGAGGAGGGAAGCCATCGAGTTGGTTCGGGTTCGGGATCGGGATCGGGAAGAAGGCCAAGAACAAGAAGACTGCTGCAACAGCAACACTAGAAGAAGGCCAACAAGAGGCAACGGTATGTTATGCAATCACAGCATGAATGAGACACTCTTGACCGAGTTTCCAAAGCCAGGCAATAACGGTACCACGACACATGCGACAGCTGACAAGTGGCCCCAACCAACAGAGCCAAGTTCCAGGCCCCAGCTCCAGCTGGAGGCCCCCAAGACAAGGCGGCACAAAGAAAAGAGCATGGCCAAGAAGCGACTAACGGGTTCTAGGCTGTGGGCCAAGCTGAAAAAGAGGAAGCCCAAAGGGAAAGGAGGCAGATGTTGGGCCGGCAAACAGAAAGAGAGAGAGCCTTAGATAACCATAAAGAGCTCGAGATGCACCACGCTCAGCCAATTATGCAAACAATGGAAGTAAATAAATAAAATCTTGCAAAAAAACATTAATTTAGTTAACTGAAAATTTAGTACATAATAAAGTTAATTCAAATTTTAAAAAGTTGTTATGTTAAGAACTTGGAAACCAGTGTTTTCCCACCGAAAATCGTATTTTTTGAGACAACATTAAGTTATGGGATATCAAATTACACAAAGTAGTTTGCTGTTTTAAAAATTAAAAATACAATTTGTTTAAATCAATGCATATCTTTAGGCTGCTTAAAAATCCAAAGACATAAGTGGCAAGCAAACAAAAACAAAGCATTAATATCATAAATTATTAACAAAATTTCTTCTTTAACTAATATTTAATATTTAAACATTTTTATTTTTAATATTAAATACCCAAATAAGGCGTATATAAAACAGAAAAGTTATATATTCTTCAATGATTAAACATTTATTTTGACAAGTGATGCTGCAAGTGGACAGAAGGATAATATTGTTGGTTAGCTATGCGTTTTAAGTCTCTAAGTACGTGTGTAGTTGTTTCTGAAATTGGGTTCACTCCACAAATAATTCCAAGTTCGCTTCTACTTTTGCAGATGGGTCTTGACGAGAGAGACGAGAGGGGCACCTGTGGGCATGGCTGGATGCTCACCGGCACTGCCGGCAATATCAATATGGGTATACTTGATCGGCATCTCCGAGTCCAAGCCATGCTTGTCCAATCCCGAAGCCATGATCATGAAGGCGGCTGGCACCTGATGGCCACGAGGCGTCTTAACGGATGGCGCATTATTGGCCTGAACCAAATCCTCACCAATTACTTTGCCGGCATTGAAGGCAAAGTCACTGGGACGGAGCACCGAGACCTCGAAGGGTTCGCCAAAGGCCTGACCAGCAGCCTGCAATCTCCTGGCATGATCCTCCCGGTGGGCCACGCTGTTATCAATGGCAATCGACTGGCCCTCGCCAGCCGAGATGAAAGCATGACCCGTCAATGTGGCAATGGTGAAGATATGTGGGTCTGGCAAATTCTTCTCCACGGCCATTTCCTTCATGCGGCACAGGGCATCGGTCATGCACATCCTGCCCTCGGCATCGGTGTTGCCAATCCTCACATGAAGTCCGGCACGCGATGTGATGATCTCATCGGCCACATAGCACTCCTCGCCAACGGAATTGCGAACCATGCACAGGGCTGCCACTACATGGATATCGTCCGGCTGGAGCTCATTGACAACGTGCATGAATCCGGCGGCAGCCGCTGCTCCACACTTGTCTCGGGACATACCAGCCATCACACCACCGGCCTTGATGTCAGCACCGCCGGTGTCATAGGTAACACCCTTGCCCACAAGCATCAGAGTTTTCCTAGCCGGCTTCGGAGGCTTGTACTCCAGGAAGATAATGCGACCTCGGTGACGCTCGACGGCTTCAGCTGCCCGGTTCACAGCCGCAAAAAGTGGATATTCCTTTTGCAGGATCTTCAAATCGCTTATCACAGTCACGGACAGTTTGTCGAACAACGGCTTGATGTATTTTTCCACCTGGATGGGGGTCATGCGCTCTGGATCTCCGACGCCAATGTCGCGAGCCACATAACGGCCAGCCTCCAGGATCATTGCTTCCTTGATTATCTCATCTGCCTTAGGATCGTCGATTTCGATACTCAGCGTGGTCACACGGGGATCCTTAGGTGCCCCAGCTTCGCGAAGTTGAATGGGCTATAGAATTGATTGATTGATTGAATACAATATCTAAATATGTCATAGCTTTTAAAGACTTACCACATAGAGCTCTTCCAGAGCGCCGAGTACAGTGCACAGTTCGGCCTGAGGGAAACGCTTAACCTTGGGCACATACAGTAATGGAGTGTGGAATCCAGCCTGGAGAAGGATTGATTTTTGTATATATTTTACATGAATTAATTTAATTATAATTACAGACCTTGAGCACCTTCTGCATGGACTTCTTGGCCGCCGCCTGGTAGCTCCTTACATCATCATAGTCGGTCAGCTCAGGAACGGGAGCATAGACCACCGGCTGGTCCACATTGGGCGCCTTAAAGCAGGAGATGCTGCTGTCAAAGGACTTGTCAAAGCAGCGGTGCTGCTCGAAGGTCTCCTTCAGCTCATTGGGCACGGCCTCACGATCGATGATGCACAGACAGTCGCTGCCGGCGCGGCTCATCAACTTGTTCAGTCGGAGGGTGCAGGGAATCATTCTGGAAGGGAGAGGGAATAAAATGTGCACACTTGAGAAATATTTAATTTAGTGTTAATAAGTTAAAAATGGCACGTGATTTTTATTGCAATTTTGCCATATGGCGTTGCGTAAGGATTTTATGATCCTATGAAATTGTTTTTAACTCTGTAACCTATTGAAAAACAAACTTGATATATATTTTTTCTTACAATATTTAATGGAAACCCTTTCAATAAAAAATTATCGATAAGCCCATGGCTTGAAGCAAGCCTGGCGCTGAGATAATCTTAACTTGAAGTGCAATAAAAAATTATGATAAGCCTTTGAAAGTGTTTGTGTTAATCATAAACCAATTGCCCAATTTGGAAGGCAGCAACTAAGGTAAAAATAATAGCACAAGACTAAAAAAGTACAAATGAACTTTTAACATAAATATTCTCATAATCTAAACAGAGATTTGGATAAGATTAGGTTTATTTAACTCTATAAAGTGTATAATTTAAAACTGTTTGAAAATAATATATCTGTATGAGATATTAAACATATTTTTTAAAGGAAATATTATTTAAAAAAAAAACGTAAAAATTCGTTTATAATTATTCTTATCTTAACGTTTTTTGGCCTATGGTTTACGCCCATCTTTTATGATTACAAATTATGAAATTATTAAAAAACCTGGATAAATTGTAGATGCTATTTGCTTGGCCTGCTTTGTAAAATATGACGAAAGGCTTTTCTCGTGGCATTTAGAATCAGTCACTAAACGTGGCCAGATTGACTAAGCCCTCTCAGCAAATAAAACACACCCTCTTCTAGATGAAAGTCTCCCCTTAAGTACTCACTTTTCGATACCCATGTTGAGTTAGGATGCGACTTGGTCGATCGGCGGATGGGGCGTCACTGAACCTCAGATGGAAACAAAAGCACTGCTGCAACTGGAAACTGGAATTTGGAAAGTCGGTAGCGGGCGTCGGGATCTGGAACAGAAAGCGGGTGGCTGGCGATAAGGAACGCTGCTGATAAAAAAAGTCTCTATAGAGACGAGCGACCGCTTGCAATGCTCTGGCTTGGGTGGCCAAGCTTTATATACTACATCCGACGGGCAATGCCACCAGGGGCTTTTGTTAATTGTTAATTGGACGAAACCAGATTGCACGAACGATTATTCATCGCCTGTATGATCGCCAGTGTAACGCTAGAACTCGGATATAGCTCGACAGCAATAACAAAGGCAAAGTCTACTCACGTCGCTGGCTGGGATTTGCTGGATAGGTTCTGGTTTCCTCTTGCCAGTCACGTCCGCGGTGGATGCAGTTGGTAGTTGGTGCCAAAATCGCGAAAACAAAGGCTGTTTGCCCAGACCAGCCGGCATGTGTGGAGCTTTCAAATGCCGGAGACCAGCTGTTAGCCGTTTGCCCGCGTTACCAAAAGCTGGAAAGGCGGTAATATACTTTTAAAAGGCACTGTTGCTACTCCACTTTATGGCTTTGGATAAGCTAAAAAGAAAAGTTTACCTCTAATATTATTTAATTTGTTAATATCTAACACAAATTACAAAATTCCACCTTTGCACCTTTTTAGCAAGAAATTTTCTAATAAAAAATTTACGAAATAAAAATGTAAAAAGTATAATGTTGAATTTACTTGTAAATTTACAAATGTAAAATTCACAATAGTAAAATGCTGTGGTATAAAAATAATTTGTACACCAATATTTCACCATCTGGTGGGGTTATTTGTGGAATTGGCATAAATGGTTGTTGAAGGAGAATCACCGATGAATGATTTTAAATAAATTTAAAAAAATTAAATAACATAAATATATAGATTTCATAGTTTAAAAAAATATTCCTTATCTCAAATATTTACACTACTTAAATCAATATTTAGCACTATTTTTAAATGAGTTCGGAAAGTACTCGGAAAGCTATTCCATTTATAAATAAATAAAATGTTCCTAAATGGTTGACAATTTCATTAACTGGAATGGAAGATCGTTGACGGATCTTGAGGTATTTGCTATTAATTGAATTAATTATTAATTTAATATTAGTTAGCCCAAGAAGCCAATACAGTTCCAAAGCAATTTAAAGGCCTTTTCTTTTTGTAATTTTCCATTTATTTTGGTTTCAATTTTTCTTGTTTTTTTTTTATTCTTTTCATATTTTTTGTTGGTTGTTTTCTCCTTTTTTTTGCTTACATCGTTTTTGTTTCCGTTTTCCCTTTTTCTGCTGTTATACTTATAAATTAATAATAAATCATTTTTTTACTCAATATTTCTGTTGTTATTTTTATTTGTTTCGCCGTTTCAACCAAAAGTGGAAAATATGTTTTTTGCATATTGTACCACGGCTCTCCTCTAACGGTAATTGTTTTATTTTATTTGTTTCCTATATCGGCTCTATTATAGAATTAAGTTGTTTCGCTTTTTTGTTTTTGTTTTAAAACTGCTTTGCCGCAGTTAACAATGTTAACTGCTTTACCTGCAAGTAGCAAAAGGCCTGCGTGCGCATTGCTTGCTATGCCAACCGTCCGTTAAACGCTTTCTCCGATTTTCTTTTCTATGTTGCAAATATGTAAATTTCCTTTCTTGAATATATAAATCAATGCAATGCATGCGCTATGTTGTGTGTTCTGTTTTTGGTTTATCAACATTTAAAGTACATTATGTATGTATAATTTGTTATATTTTATTTTAGTTATGTATATAATATAAATATAAACTAGTGCGGTTTTGTCGGTTTTCCTTTTGTTTTACTCGTACTCCCTCCTTTCTTTCGAGAAATATATATATATTTCTATATATTTATTTAGCGTACTTTGTTTGCTATTTTTTAATATTTTATATATAATACAAATGATTTTCATTTAACTATACAAGGGTTAATTTCATATGCAATGTTATATTTCATGTAGAATTTGAATTTGTTTTTTTTTTGTAATTTTTTTTGTTTATTTTTAGGCTAGAAAGATTGCAAAAAACACATTAAGTTTGCCTTGTTCTTGTAAAGTTAACGCTATTTTGGTTTTTATTTTGTTTGTTAATGGTGTATGTATATTTGTAATAAGTATAAAAAATTTGTTTAAAATATAAATATACTTTTATTGTTATATATATATTTATTCCCCATACGATTTATTCATTTATATTTACTTCTCACGTTTCATGGGTAGTGTGTGTAGAGGAAAACAAATTCGTTCAGAGTCGGGATGTGTGTTTGTTATATTTGAAAGGAAGAAATGGGGGACTTGTGGCTGCAGGCATCTTCCTTAGTTAGTTTAGTACTCATATCACGTAATATCAAAGAAATGGCTCAGTACATTAGTATTTATCTATCGAGTGATTGATCTGTGCTCGCCCCAACCCATGCACATTACATTATAAACGAAAATTTACCTAGGAAACACGATCAAAAAAAAAAGAAATATACATATTCCAAAAAATCGAATTCGACTACCAAAGGGGGGATCGGGACCTCTACATTTTGATTCTTCCGACATAGTACAATAGACGTGTGTGTATATATATCAAAATATTTGTGGGCGTGTGTTGCTTGTATATTTTTTATGTACAATTAGCGTTAGAAAAGTGCATCCAAAACATAGCTAAACCAAGGTGATTCCGGGGTAGGAGCAGCTGGTGGAGTAGCCATGTCCTGCGGGGCAGCTGCCACAACGGGAGAAGGCATACAGGGACATTATATATATGTATATATATATTCTGATATATACGTAATACGCGTAAGTTGCATACATATCGTTAGTTGAATAGTTTTCAAAAATGAAGTTTATTTTTGCTTTCTTTTCGTTTTCTTTATAATTTACAAGTTTTTGTTGGTTGCGTATAAATATGATCTTTTGCTTCTCCTCCTCCTTCACTTCTCATTTAATGATGCTGCACTAGTTCTGGTTTCGTCTCCTTTTTAATATATATATGTTTATATATAAATATGCTTTAAGTGTTTTTGTGTTCTTTAAGTTTCCATCAGTTAAGAGCAATTGGTTTCTGAGGGGCATTGGTATTGGTATAGGTCTAGGTCTAGGTATAGGATCTTTTCTCTGGGGAGCTTTCTTCTGTCTTCCTTGTTGGTTCCCATCCCTTCGCAAGGAGGAGCTGAGCTGAGCTGCCTGGGTTGTGAGTGATTTTCTTTGCTGGCTTGCTAGTCGCTTTGATTTACTTTTGAATTTTGTTTTCTTTTTATTTATAATAGCATTAATTAATAATAATATAATTAATAATTATAATAATTTATATAATAAACGCAAAATTGGTAAATAATAAAAATAATAATAAAATACAATCATTACATTAATTATTAATCAAAAATTGTTTCATTTTGTTTGTTTCGTTTACTGTTTTTTTAGTGTATTTAATGTTCTCATTTGTTTTTGTTTTCTTGTTGGATTCTGTATTTTTGTTTTTATTTTTATTTTTGTTTGTATTCTTTTTTTGTATGTTATTTTTTTGTTTTTTAGCTGCTGCTGTCGGCATTTTGTATCGGGTATTTTTTTTTATATTTTCTTTCTTTTTTTTTGTATAAATTACAACGGAAGTGTCGGTGTGTTTGTAGTTGGTGTTGGCGTCAGCATCGACGCGGATGGAGGATAACGCAACGTGTGCTGCGACGTTGCCTGCTGGATATAATCCTGACTCGGATTATTCAATACGCTATCCCGTGAGTTTGAATGTGAAGTGGCGCGCAGCAGGGTGACTGCCTCGCGTTCTGGACTACATTGTACACCGTCTAGTCATTTCTGGCGCGTCGATTTCTTCTTCTTTCGTTTAAAGAAACAACAACATCTGGAATATAAGGAACCACTGGAGACAGTTAACCAAGGGACAGAAACGAGATGGATACGGATACGGATAGGGGTACGGGTACGGGTACGGGTTCGGGTTCGGGGTACGGATTACGGAGTGGGTGGACAGTGGCCGGGGTTGAGACAGAGAGAGAGAGAAAGAGAGAACGGAAAACGGAAGTTGCACATTAAAACGACAAAGCAACAAAAAAGTCACCAAATATCTTTAGGATCGTGTTAATCAATGTATCGATATAGTCAATCTGTTTACTTTTCCTTTAAATGAATACTTTTTGAGTATTATTTTTAAACTACAGAATACTTATTGAGTATTTTTTTAAACTTTTTCCAATAAACTATTCTGAAATCTTTTTTAAACATATTTAAACCTTTCTTTTAAAACATAGCATTGAGTTATTGAGTTGAGTTATATTAATAAATTATTTATTTTATTATTATTTTTAAATTCCTTTTCAGGTCATCACATTTGAGATCTCACTTGTTTAATTATTTAATTATTTTAAGCATTCAAAATATCCTTTTGCTTTTAGAAAATAAATTACCTATTGAAAGTAAAATTATCCAAACTTTAGGCCGGAGTTATAAAGTTACAAGTTATTATTTACAAAACTTTTAAATATTATTTCGTAACCCAACTAAAATTCAATCTACATATCGATATATTGATTATTTGACCGCTTAAGCAACACATACTTTGTTTCATCGACCACTTCGACTTCCGGCTGCTGTGTGATGGGCGTGTTTGAGTGTCCGGCCGTGGGATCGTCCGGATTTAGTTCGCCGTTCGTCGAACTCACAACCTGTAAACGAGATGACAGAGGAAAACGATTAATAAATTTGTAGTTATTATTATTAGTCTCCACTTTTCTTTCAACATTTTGCACTAAACATATATAGTACGAATACATATGTATATATTTAAAAAGATATATATACATGTACAGCAGAGTAAGTAGTGATTAAACATAGTTGGACGCTTTTGGCTTTCACTAATCAAAAATGAACCAATCTGTTAAAAATATGATTTGATACTAAAACTATTGATTGGACATTACACAGAACGAAACTGTTATACACAAGGACTATATTTTTGGTCAAGTGGACTACGACGTATGGTAAATTTTGAATTATTGCAAACGAGTTTATTCTTTGCAGGCTTGTCGAACCCTTTACTGAACCTAGTACAGAGATTGCCTGGAGGAACATATAGGAATCGCTTACGAATCAAACACACACACACACACAAACATAAATGTTGTAAACACGGACTCAGTACGTATACTTAATATCTCAAATACCTCGCGCTACTGTCGTTAAACGACAAAGAAAATAAAAGTACCCCGCTTTTGGTTTAGATCGAGGGATAATTTCGTTTAGAAGGTAAAGCTGATATATTGGGTAGAGTAGTGGAAGAGAGGTGGTGTTGGAAGGTTGGTTGGTTTGGTGTCTTATTTCCTAGGGTCGTCATCGTGGTCGCTTTTCTCGTAGTAAGCATCAAAGGGGCTATCATCATCCGAGCTCGAATCTTCAGGCAATCTCTGTAATAAGTTTGGGGTTTTTGGTTTCGAATTTGGTTCGACGATCGCTTCGACTAAAAACGCATGCCAATAATGTCGCGCTTCATGGTAAATGGAGTTCCTCGAGCCGAATTCTGAAATTTCTTGTGGTTCTACTTAGTCTATGACTGAATAAGTGTGGGTGGGTCTGGTCAGTGTGTTGTTTGTGTGAAGGTGATCCATGCATCTCTAGGGATGTGTACATGTCGTGTGTATATGGCATGCAGTCAGTACACAGGAAACCGTGCAGAAAAATCGAAATATTCTACATTTCTTCTTTGTCATTCATGCAATATTTTTGTTCTTTTTTAATGGATCCTCAATTGTTAATCGGTTTTCTTCTTATTACTACTTTCGAAGGAAAACTCAATGTCAAAAAAATGAAAAAAAGGAAGATCCGAGGAGAAATACCCAAAAAGAGAACCAACGAAACGTGTTGAAGTAGAGGAACAAATCAAACCGAACGGATTGTGGATTAAACTATAGTGGAGAGGAGTAGGAATAACACACACGCTGGGAGCAGAGATATTGTTCAGTACCTTGTTGAGCTAATGTAGAGTAAATCAAGTGAAAACATTATAATTGAAAAGGCCAAAAATATAACAGTCTGCGATAGATAATGTTTCGTTGTAATAATTATAGGAGATAAATATATATACGCATTTATGTACAAATTCACAATCGAAGAACAATAAAGTTCAATAATAACGAAATGAGGCGAATACGAATGTGTTGTTTTTTATATCATATTTTGTCAAGTCTCGGTCATGAGCAGATTGCCAAATTTTCACTGATGTGTTTTATGTACAATTACAGACTGAAGACTCAGAAATTACAGGGAAGAGAGCGAGCGAGCGACAAAACAGAATTAAACGGAACGCAGAGATGAAAACGGAAACGGAAGTAAAAGAAAAAAAGTTCTTTTGTACAACGCTGGCCGGTTGTTGCAGCAAACTTACCTGCACTGAACCATGCCGATCGGCTGGCGTTAGATTGCCCAGTGTTGCCCCCGGTTTGGGCACATCAGGCCACGCAGCAACACCTCCTTTGGCATTTGTCTGTGGTTGGGCGGTACGGTACGGGTGGTGGTGGTGGTGTTGGTTGAAGTGGTGGTGAAGGATTTGGACAGTTGGTTTTTCGATTTGTATTTGTTTTTTGTTCGATTGGGTTCAGTTCGGTTCGGTTTGCGAGCGAGCAATTGTTGGAAACGGATTTATGCAAATTTATCAATAATTAATTTTCAATTTTAAAAAGTTTTTCTTTTTTTTTTTGTTTTAGATTATTTCTGTACAACAAAGAGATAGACAGCTCTAATATTATATGCAAGTGTATTTAATTTAGGAAGGGTGTGTGTGTGTGAGAGAGTCTAAATAAAACTAAAGCAAGTCAGGAGGAGTGTGCTACAATAAAACCAAAAACATACTCTTAATCCATACGGTAGACACTTAAAGCCAGACAACAAATGAAAATTATAATAAACAAACGGCAGGCTTGGGAGCGCAGATCTTCAGATCAAGTTAGAATATTAAATATCTCTACAATTCCCATTTACCAATCGATTCACAAGCGCACTGTACAGATATTTGATTAATTAAGCCCCTACAGGTATCAGATTGAGAACACAAATATCAAATATCATTTCGAAAAGCCTATTTTATTTAGCAAATAAAATAATAAGAAAACAAAAGGTACTATGTAGATCCTAGCGATTAACCTATGACCCAGTCTCAAGAGTACGAGTGCGCAGAGTAGTAAGTAGAAGAGCATTTTAATTCACACTAACCAGTACAGAGATATTTTTCAAGTCTACAACGTCTAACCTGAAGTATTATATATTCTTCGTTCTCATTCTCATTATCAACATCGTCATCAAAATCAAAATAAGAAACATCCTATATATCATATAGGTTGTTTATATAGCAAAGTTTGTGTGGATGAGGGGGAAGAGTAGGATCAAAACAAAAGCGTTGAGCATTATAAGTAGAGAAAGAAGAGCAGTTAAAGAACGAATGTTAGAAGTAAGGAACTGAGTAACCAAAGAGAATAAAGTTTGCTAAAGCTAAGTTGAAACAAGGATAACATTTGTTTGTCTTATAACCATTATTAAAACGTAATCAAGTTAGGTTTTTGTCAGTGATATATATAAATAGAGATAGAGATAGAGAGAAAGTGTAACAAATTGTTTCCCCTTTCGGACTGTGCTAGTTAATCAATCAATTGCATATTTTATACTTTACCTTAGCCGTAACATTATGACGATCTTTATTTGGTGAAATGATGACTTCATGGCCAGTTTGCAGAGATCCGACGGGCGTTGACTGTTTGTGTCAGTAGTGATGTGAATGCATTTATTTTGGTTTTTGATTACACATGTTTATATATATATAGATGATGCAGTAGTTTGTTTATTACACACACATAGAGAGTTACACGCACATGAAACGGTGGTGACAACCGAAAAAAGAGAAAAGAGATCAAGGAGAGAAGAGAAGTGCTGTTAAAAATGGCATCAATTTTGGTTGATTCTTAAGTTAGTTGAATTAATTAATTTTTTCACTTAACATACGCTAGCTTAACCACCTAAAGCAACGGGCTTACACACTGAAAATAAGCATTTACCAACAATGAGCGAGCGTTCGAGCATCATACATGGGCTAGGCAACATAGATTTAGATCTTAGATTCATTTCTATATCCTGTATGCTTTTAATACCTTGTCTGACTTATTCTTGGCCAAATGCGATGGCGGTGCATTCTTTATGACCTTCATTTGGTCCAGCTGTTCCTTGGTCTTTAATTCAAAACGGAAAAAATCTTCAATATCAATGTGTGTGTGTGGTTCGTTAGGAGAAAGTGTACAAAATGAAAACACATTTCATATTTTTGGGGTTTTTACTGATTTGATGCCTTTTTTTTTTTGTTTGCTCTTTAATTTATATACCTAACTTTGTTGCTGTTATTGGTGTGGGGCACGTTATAAAAATATATATTCAAGTCATTAAAAGCAGAGGAATATAACATATGCCATGGGGCAGGCAACTTGAATGGAACTTGCAACTAACTGTGCCCCGTCTTCTGTGCAGCAGCGGCAACTGCATGGCAACCAATGATCCAGCCATGTTAATGATGGATTACCTAGGTCGACATATCAACTGATAGTGCCACAACATAGCATTCACTTGTGTTAGTTGATGGTTTTTAGTTGGCGCTGCGGCGGCGGCGGCGGCGGCGGTGATCTCGGTGGTGGTGCTAGTAATGTGGCTCCGTTTGTCATGCTCGAAGATGCTTTCCATCATTCAAAATGATTTTAAAGTTAAATGATAGTTAATTTTTAAGTGCTTCGATAATATATATGTTACTGGAACGGATATTATTCTTTATATAACTAAGAACTTGCTCTTATCTATGTCTCCTATAAAATAGGTTAGGGTTAAGTTTTAGAATTCGGCAGAGTCAACGTTGTTATGGTGTTTTTAGTGTCTCTTAAGATTAGTGTGGTTTTAATGGAGATGGAATCCAAAAGAGCGCTCACCATAGTCTTCCCTGTCCAGTCGAACTCGCCCTCGTCGGTGTATCCCTTACGATCGAATAAGTCTTGAAACAGTCTTCGCAGGAAATCATAATCGGGAGTTTCGAAAAAGTCTAACCGCCGTACGTAACGCAAATATGTCGCAAACTCTTCAGGATGTCCGTCGCAAAGCACCTGTTGTAGGGAAGACACGTAATTAGTTTATAATTCTAATGAATTAACCACAAATTGGTGGGAATATTTTGAGGCAGAGATTTAGATAGTTCACCTCGATGGGCGTTGCTCGTTTCGTATCACCGATTTTTTGATATCTCTCCTTGAGTGTATCAGCCTTTAGGCCTTGCCACGGCAGTGAACCTCTTAAGAAGTACATAAACATATGACCCAATGCCTCCAGATCGTCTCGACGCGACTGCTCGCGTCCCATATGCGTGTTGATTGACATATAACGTGCCGTTCCAGTTAGGGACTTATGCTCCCGATATGGTATATGCCTATTTGTATCTAAATCAATGTATTCTTTGGCCAAACCGAAATCTGAAATTGAATAATTTATGATTAGTTTTAATTCAATAATAAAATTAGCATTCAACTTACCAATTATATGTATAATTTTTTCACGTTTTGTTGACGTTCTGCCAATGAGAAAGTTCTCTGGTTTAACATCCCTATATATTAAGTGCCGACTATGAACATATTCGATCCGGTGGAGCTAAATTTTTATAGTTTATAATGTGTGTTGGGAGAAGAAAGAGAAATATATTAGTATGATTCTTTAATTACTGGGCAGAGCATTCAATACATTGTTTCTTTTTTTTTTGGATTGCTCTTTTGAATTGAAATTAAATATTGATTTCACTTTTCTTTTTCTGTAGTGTCTCAACTAGCTGTATTAGATATTGTTTGATGGCATCAAATATTCAATTATTTATATCGGTTGATTTCGCTGATAAATTAAAATTGAAAAAAACTCAGAAATTTCTAGATTAAACTACCAAATTGATGTGTACATGCAAATTTATATTCATTACAATGAACGTTATGGTTTTTTGGATTTGTTGAATTGTTTACAAACTATTTTTCCTAAATAAGCACTTAAAATGACACCTCGAAATGTATGCAAACTAAACAAATAAAAAAAAAAAACGAATAAAACTTAAAAATTAATTACAAACTAAACCTCAACCAGGCGTCTGCAGTAATAATGTGAGATATAGTGAGTCGGAGACAGTCGAGAGAAGGAAATAGAGGCGGATTTGACCTTATTGTTTCTGGTTAGTGATGAAAATCAAAAATAGTTATAAAGTAAAAGTATAAACTAATTTTTTAGCCAAGCTGTCCTGATAAAAAAACACACACACATATATACACACCACGCCCCAAAGACCCACAAGCAAGCCAAACAAACAAAAGGTGTTTTTGGTCTTCTGTCTTAATGCTAAGTGTGTTTGTTAATTTTGATCTCGGCTACCAATGTTGTGGATGTGATTATGTGCAGAGTTATGCGGGTGCTTCAAGGAAACTTAGCTGATTGCATATTTTTGTTTTTGCAGCGTTGGTTGTTTTACTTTGTTTTTGTTGTGGATTTTTAGTGGTTGTACTTACTAATTGTATAGCTATCAGTAGTACGCTCTTCAGAGTGAAACGTCTGCCGCAAATATCGAATAAATCTTCAAGTGATGGACCAAGCAACTCCATAACAAGAGCATTGTATTTGCCACAAGGGCCGAAGTAATATACTTCTGGTACACCCTCTGCTATCGATTGATCAAACGATTGATAGATTCAAGTGATTGGTCGATTGTTGGTCGGTTGGGTTGGGTTGACATGGAATTTTGTTTGGAGGAAGCGAGCGAGTAGTGTTTATTATTTATTCGAGTGTAGGACAGCGCACAATAGTTTTTTGGTTGTTCGATTTGTTGTTTTTCATGTTGTTTTTGTTGTATTTATGCAAAAATTCGTGAGCGCGAGATAAAAAGAGAAATGAGAGAGAGAGAAGAAAGAAAGATGAGAGATACAAAATAGAAAACAAATTCAATTTGCGTTTTTTTTTTTAAATTTCTTAGCTCTATAATTTTTTTTTTACGGGTCGGGAACAAGAAGAGGAGAAATACAGAGACACAGACTGGGAAAGTGATGGAGAGCAATGGTGATACGGCTCATGGTTTGGAGGTTAGTGTAGCGCGTCTTACGATATTACCACCTTTCATTTGACAGAGAGAGAGCGAGCAAAAATATAAATAACATAATAGGGTAACTGTGCTAAACACAACAAGAACAACAAAAATAGAGATTCTCGAAGCATATACACAAGGAAAAGCCTGCTGGACGACCAAACTGGAGACGGGAACTCACCTACCAACTCATTATCCTCCTCTTCCGAACCTCAATTATACATATATATAGATCTCCTAACCAGTGGAAATTGTGGCAGGTGCCGCCTTCGTGTATAACAGTTTTATGTGTGTGTGTGTGCTTACAGCTAGGCTTAAGGCTAAAGTAGTTGATTGTCCCTTGTTGTTATTATGTGTGTAGTGTGTATGTATAACAGTTTGTAGGGTTTTTCAAAAATTTCGGATAACGAGACTTCGATTTATCTCTTGGTACTGTAGTGTTAGTAAATTATTGGTTAAGTTATATACATTGTATACTTGATTTGTCAAAAGAAAGGGGAGAGCGTATACAAAAGAAAAGTAAGTTTGATAAACGGAAACAAAAGTGAAGTAGAGAACGTCAACTGAAGAATAGGTAAGGAAAGTTTAAAACGAAACTGCTATATGAAATGCTTTGTTGCAGTTGTTTATTATTTGAAGGTACAATATAGAAGGAAAGTATTGCTATCGGTATTATGTACAAGGAAGAATTTAATTTGTATGCCTTAAATATCAAGTTCTATATACACAACGCTTTGTTTACATGCTTTTGGGGGTTTGCTTTTGTGGTTAGAAAATTTCTTTCTTGGAAGCTACAACCAAATAAAAAAAAGTATGCTGACTTTGTTCATACAATACAATACTAATAACATTTTTAATATATCTACATTAACTAAAAACTTGACTAACGTTCATTGCGTGATTACTAATAGTTTTTAAACCATTAAACCATTAAATCAGGAAAACAATAAAGAAACCTAGTTTTTAGCCGTTGAGACACTTTCGGTTCGAGAAATAAAATACAATTTCGAGTTAATCCTTGGAGAGGATATGCCACACTTACAAGTTGTTTCGCTATCATCAATACAGTCTTAAGTGAAAATTTACGGGCGCAAATATTGAAGAGATCTTCTAATGATAATCCCAATAACTCTAAAACCATGGCATTATAACGGCCACCGCAAGTGCCCAAATGATAAATGCGTGGTATGCCATCTGGGGCGTTATCGGCTGCATTTCAATAATATTTATGGTATTGATTTCGATGGCGCATTTCAAATTCCGAATTCGATTTCGATGCCGATTGATTTCGGTTCCAATATAATGGTGGGGGATTGGTGAGTGAGGGTTTGGATCATTATTATAGGCGACATGTCATCACAATGCATTATGCAGCGGTTGATCGGTTCAGTTCAGTTTCAAAAGTTGGTTTTCGGTTATCGGATTTGGTTGATTGTTGTGGTTGATTGCAGCAGGCACGGGAAGAGATACATATATATATATGCATACATATATGTAAATAGATAGAGAGCAGCGCATGATGATCGAATTTGGGTTTAAATTTCAATTTAACAATTTTTGTGTTTTCAAAAATTTATTGCAAACATTTATTGTTGTTTTATTTTTTTGTATTTTGTGTTGTTGTTATCGTTGTTGTAGCAGTTGATGAAATATGGAGGAACAGAGAGCAATATATTTATAAAACCAACAAATAAGAATAGGCAATAGAAAACAATAAGAAATATGATGAAAAAAAAGCAAAAAAAAATGTTTAACTAAAAATTTTAAGGGTAGGAACAGTTCAGAAATCGGTTTATATATATATACATACATATATATATATATATATATATAGAAGATGGATATAGATTTAGCGGTAAAGTGATATTCGAGCTGTTTTTTACATTGGCAGTATAATAGCCGCTCCACTGCAGGCATACAATATACATACAAGAAGTGGTGTTTATACAGTTTTTTAGTTTTAATATTTTTCAAATTTCACTTCACGCACCGACCGACCTCCGAAAATATGCTTGAGAAAATCTATTCATGTTTTTCTTTTCGTCGTATTCATTCCTCGCAGTGCATTAAACGCTGCCGAGGTACCAAAAATTGTTGTTGGAAAATAATAAATACATTCGTTTTACGTATGGAGCTAATCAAGTGGTGGTAACGGTGCAAAACTTTTTACTTTTGAGGTTTTTTTTTTTGGTTAGTAAGAAATTAGGTTTTGGGGGCTAAATAGAGAGAGAGAGTGAGTGAAGGACTAGAACAGAGAATAGATTTGAATCAAGGATTCTCCTCGCACAATCTGAACTTAATCAGAGCTATTTAGGGGGGTCTTTGATTAGTAATTGTAAGTGAATCATCTGTTAGTAAGAGTTAAGAGAGTACAGCAGCATTGGAAAAGTTAAGGGTTCGATTATAGAGAGGTTGGGGTTTTATAGTTTAAGGAAAATCAATTGTTTACATACCATGTGATCCTAATAGTTTATAAAACCTATACTCTAAGTGTAGTTGCGGAGCCTTTGACTTCATAGGCTCCATTTTTATTGCTACATGTTCATTGTTGTAAAGATTTTTGCCTGAAAGAGAGAAGAAAAAGACATATTAACTAAAAGGCGAATAACGTATATATAAAACAATTCAAATTCAATTCAAATTTAATCTGCAATGTCAAAAAATAAACGTTTATTAAGAGAAGAAGAGACAGACACTAGCACGCACAGGTTTTATTTTTTTCATGCTCAAGACCATCGCGATTTGCATGCATTCAACGCCTTTACCTGCCGCACTACTGTTCTCGTCAGTGCCACGCCCAAAACGCCCACCTCCACCACCAACACCACCAAAGCAACACATGCGACGACCTAGCCAAATGGGGAATAAGAAGAAAGTGGATAAGAACTTGGCCAAGAAAACACGCCCCTTGTTCCCAACACCTCCATTTGATTTGCCATTTTATCTGGAAAAAGTATTTTGCATTTAACTTTTAATTAATAATATTTAGCCTTACTTAAATTTGAATTATTTTACATTTAAAATAAATAAATATTCCAATTGTATTTTACTGTATAAAATGCATCTTAAATCCACAGCTTGGCTATAATTTTTATTGCAAAATCATTGCTCTTGATAATAATTTCAGTTTTTAAGGAAATAACAATTTTAATGATACTTTTAATTTTCATATTCGACCCTGGAGTTTCTTATTATCCTCTTAAAGGAAGGAACTACAACTTCAAAGATACTTTTCATTTGCATATTAACCCTCGAATTTCATGTCATTTTTTCATATTCATCTCTAACTCTATTAAAAGCCTGGAAATCGGGCAAATCTTTCGGAAGTGGAATTGAGAACAAGGTTGTACATAATTCGAGAATTGCATTTTTGATGGGACGACGCGACGCAGACGAAGATACAGCAGACAAAAGTCGAGAGAATGTGACAGCGTTGAGCAGTTCACTCATGTGCGAAATTATGTCATGGGAGAGGCGAACTCACCCACTGAACGTTCGGTGTGATTATGCCTTTGTATGGGTTGGGTGGGTGGTTGTATGACACAGACGTTGCTTATCAACAGACACAACATTAGAGCGCTGATACAGAATCATCACAAGCACAACAAACATACACACACACACACACACAGGCACCGCATGACTTTGATTATATGCAGAAAGACCGCAAAGCAACGCCCTTTGCAGCCACGCCCTTTAATTGCCCCCTCCGAAGGCGTTTTCTTAGAACGCTCCGACATTACGATGCTGCCATAAAAATAACAACAAAACTAAGCGAAACCAAAAACTGCCAACTTAACAATAATTACTTCACATTTTTGTCTACACACATGCAAAATTGTGCAGCATGACGACGCCTTTGGTTTAATTGCTGGGCGGTCGGAAGCCATTAGAAATTTCCATTTAAAATGCAGACAGCAAATACCAGCAAAATCTTTAGCAAGAAACTTTACTTTTTAAAATGTAATCAATGAAACAACACGAGTTCGAAATATTGATCAAGAACGATACAATTCCGGGTGAAAAAGGAAATCCCCAGGCAGTAAAAACGATGACCAAATCACCGGCAATACCGTGACCTAACGCAATATACAATATTAATCACAGTAAATATACCGCAAAGGAGAAACAAGCCTCTAAAGATTCTTTGCCAACAAGTTTCGGTGTAAACAATAAAGCAGCTCAAAGAAACTCAACCAAGACGCGGGGTAGAAGAACACAACTTTTTTAAAGGGTGTGCGCGCTACCCTGCGCTAAGCAAAAATAAAATAAAAGTTCCCAAAATTAAACGAGAAACGCCCACGCAAAGCGCCCATAAAAATGAGCGAAGAAAAAAGGCGTAAAAGTATTTAGGTTGGTCAATGTTCTGGTTTTCCAACCGAATTTCTCTCTCTCTCTCTAATATCTTATTTTCTTTGAAAAGTGAGAAATCATAAAAGAAATGGGCCTGCTTCGAGGTAAAACCCAAAAATTATGTAATTTTCATTGCATTTTTGCTTTGCTTTTACCTCAACGTCAGCACTAATCTTCAATTTAATAACAAAAGCAGAGAATCAACAAACACATACTTTGCCAATTGTATTTATAGACCACAATTAATAAAAATGATATCATAAGCACAGAGAAATAATTTGATATTACTACGTCACAATAACAAAGTAGATTTTCGCATTCTCTTAATTTCTACAACCAAAAAAATATTTTAAAAGCCAATTAAATGCAGTTTTCGCAGTGAATTTTTGTATATCAACACGTTGGTTGAATGAATCATGCAAAACCACATGAAATAAATACAAATAAAGCAAGAAATAAATAAAAACAAATCTAGAGAGAATAAATATCGTGATGCTGAGGTGGAACAAAGAAAAATCTAAGCCAAGAGCGAAAGAGAGTTTAACTAAGACAAGCTTAGAGATTAAAGCAATAATCAAAACAAATACTGGTTAAAGATTTGCATAAATTTAGCTCAAGAGTTTAAGGAATGTTCAACTAAAATATTTACAAATATTTTTATTTCAATTAATAACGACGAAATCCAATAATTGTAGTTTCTCAATAAATAGTTTCTTTAAAAATATTAATATTGATATAAAATAAAAATAATATAAAAAATATTTTTTTCAGATTAGAGGCATTATAAATTACCTATACTTTTTTTCTGTGTACAGTTTGAGCTGCACTGACTGCTACCTGTTGGCAATGTGACAACAAATGCACAAAAGGAAGTGGCAGGCCCCAAAAAAAAAATAATAATAATAAATAAATGAAAAAAAAGAAAGAAAAAATACAACAGTAGGAAGGGGGCGGGGCCGGTATGAAACAACTTTATAAAAGCGCATTTAGCAAACAAAGCAAAAGTGACGACAACGACGACGACGACGCCACCAAGAAAACAGATGGCGGAATGGTATGGCATTTTGTTGTATTATTGTGCACTCTCGTAAGTAAAAATAAATGAAAGGAACTCAAAGGGGCGACAGAGGAGACGGCGCAGGAGGAGGAGAAAGAACACTGTTCCCATTGTGGCTAACAGACCTGGAAAGGAATGCCCGCCGAAAGGAAGTGGCCAACCAGAATGGCTACCCGAAAAAAAAAAAAAATAAATGAAGAAAAGGGAAGGCCGAGCACGACATTATTTGCATGCCAACAGGCGAAAATATGGAAAGAAATATGAGAGAAAGGGGCTTTGGGGGGAAATACCAAGTCTGGCTTTTGAATTGTAAACATAATTTACCATTTATTTACAGATCTTTGAGTTATTTGGGCAAATTGAACAAAAGAGGGACTCAGCAGATGTCCCTGAGAAATCAACACATTTTATATATTCCTATTTAAAAGGATTTAATTAAGGAGAAAAAAGTTTAAAGGGCTCTATAAACCTACAAAATTGTTTTGATATAAAAGAACTTTTCCAAAAAATATAGTCAGGGAAGAGTAATTACTTTTGTAATGATTTTTCATGTTAAAAGTAAAAGGTAAATCCATTTCAAAATTTCCTAAAAGACCAATAATGAAAAATGCAAATACCACAGAAATTTCGAAACAAACAAATAATGATCTTTAAAAACACTGATGAAACTGATAACCTTAATGTTGAACTATCGATTGTATACTTTTACTTTAATAGTTATTATTTTGTATAATTTATTAAAGTTATTATTGTTGTTCTTTTGGGACTTACCTAAACGCAATTCGCCAAAGTTACCACAGCCAATTTTTTTACCGACACGAAAATTTGGTCCGACCATAAGTACACCGGTTGTGGTGCTTACAGATTGGCGGGTGGAATACATGTTATTGCTTGAGCTCTTACCAGCGGCTAGGGCTGTGGTGGCATTAGCCACATTACCAGCGGATGGACCGGCAGTTGTCGTTTGGGGGCCACCGCCACTGCAATGAGAAAGAAAATGAGAACGGAAATCGATTAGTAAGTTAACCGGGAGAAGGCAATAAAATAGGCAGTTAAAGGTTCTGAGAATAGGCGAGAGCTTGAACTAAAAAGAACAAGTGAGCCAAGCAATCCCAGCTTTAAATGTCAGGTAAAATTTAACAAAAATAAATAAGGTAAACAAAAAAATTGCGGTAGGCTCGAGGTTCTTTCTTATTTCACGTTCGGTTTCTACCTTTTGACTGAAATTGTTCCTTCAGTTCCCTACGAATACGTACTCTTCATCCTTAATATTTTTTTGTAGGGATAAATATTTGCGCAACATTTAATTTTGGGAGACTGAAAAGTCTCGAGCAAACTGGATTGAGCAATAAACAAACTAAAGTCAAAGTGAAGTTCAAAAACCCGACCCGAAATAGAAACTGTCATGGCGTGTTACCACCTGAAAACAAACAGGTATTTATAAATATCTACAAAAATAGTTACAAAAAGCCAAGAGAACAGGACAATGACACAGAAACTCTTTGCATTTTCAGGAGGCCAATACAAAAAAAGAGAATCGATTCGTAGGCTAGGTGACTTTTTGTTTACCAAAGCTATTGGGATAGAGAACTGGCTAACTGGCTAGCTGGCTAGCCACATGTCGACACAACTCGCCCAGGCGTAACCATTCGCGGGGAGTCCGACTCGAGAGCCGGGAGTCGCGAGTCGAGGGCCAAGCGGAGTGCTTTGAGCTTCGAGTGGAATGACTCATGGCCAGACAAGGGAAATATGTTTGATTAAGACAAAAGGTTTTGCTTTGTTGCATTTCGTGATGGGTGTGGCCACTGTGCAAGATCTTTAATTTTCCCAAGCTTTTCGCAGTTGCAAAATTTAGTTCAATGTCACTGCCTGGCATTCGGAATTGTAGCCCTTAATCGTTACTTAAATTAGGTTAAGGGTTAAATTATGACTTCTGTGAATGTATATCCTCTTTCTTGGTTTGAAGATAATGTAATGCCAATGAGTCAGCCCACCATAAAGGGAACGGGAATGAGTCCAGTAAAAAGATAAAGAAAGACAAAATGTAAACGAAAGTAAAGATAACCTACTATCAACTTATTTAAGGTACAGTCTGAGGGATTTCTAACATTTTCAATCTCAAGTCAAGGGGTTTAAGTTTCTAGAATTGTTTGTTTTATATCAGATTTAATCCCAAAACTTGTTCTAATTATTTCTAATTATTTACTATGCATTTAAAGATACTTTAAAGATACTTTAAGGTTTAAACTGTGCTCATAAACTGTATCTATCCCGATCACTAATCAATTGAGTTAGCAAATTATTTAGGGATAAGCCGTACTCTTCATCATCACTACTTATTTTCTGACTAACCCGAGAACTGTGTGGCAGAAACCAGCTAGAAGTTCTTGGCCAAACTTTAAGTTTACCCCCCAAACCGATCTTTAGACTAATTCCCCGAATCAGTGAGCATATATACAGCAGCAAATACCTCGAATTACAGCACTAGATAGTTGCAAATGCAGTTTTGTATTGGCTATCTCAGATGAAAATGAGAAGCCAAAGCTGCGAATCTCGGTAACCGCCCAGACCATTAACAGGAAATTATTGGTTATTCCCACTCGTACTCGAAACTCGTACTTTCATCTAATATCAGTCTGCCAGCTGCGAACGGGAGTCGGAAAATCTTATCTGCCCACAAGTTTCTTGGCCAGGCACACACACACACCTTCTCACTCATACAATACAACCGATAATTGTACCGTTAAGCGCGGCTGTTAAAAAAAAAAATAAATAAATAGCACAGAGTAAAAACCGCCGATAACAATTAAAGAGTAAATTGCTGTGGGCAGAGAGGCAGACGGAGACAGAGAGAGGCGGCGCAAAATGAGGCAGAAGCAAGTTCGAGTTCGAGTTGGACTTCGATTACAAGTTCCTTCTTTGCCCTCGTCCCCACATTCCCCCTTTTTTTATGTTGACCACTTAACAGAGCCACTGGAGCCGAGGAGTCGAATTCAATTGCCACAAATATACCCCACAAAGATGCCCTACTATAAGGCTATTTCTCAAAATGGCTAAATTCACTAAGATCAATAACCTTTTGCAGTCGAAGAGATATAACCAAATCCTTAAAAGCCTTCAAAGATTTATGCAAGTGAATAGAACACTACAACAAATTTAATTAATTAATTTATTAAATTATTATTAATTAATTAATTAAAACCAAAAGTAATCATAATAATCACAATTCTCACTTATTTTTACTATTGCAGACTTTTAATTTAATTTAAGAAACAAACTGCCCTAAAACTTTCATAATACCCGTTTAACAATAAGTAAACTAACTAATCACATTCATCATAAGCCAATAGAACTGGTCTATCTTGAAGACAGACTTTTCTAGGGTATCCATTGGCTCTCGACATTTCTACTTTTCATGTCTTTCTTGTTACTGCTTTGACTGTTTTATGGCTTAATATCCTGCGGATAAAACTGGTTCATACTCTCACAGCTACACCACATCATGCATGTGTGTACATATGGACGGGTATTAACGTATAAACGCCTGAATGTCCAGAGATCGATGGTTTGTCTCCGCTTCTGCGGTATATATCTGGCGGCTCCCCATTTTAAACAGTTTTTTACTTCTTCGCTAGTGTGTGTCTCCGTAATGTTTTTCTTCTTATTTTTTTGGGGTCGTTCTTCTCTTTGCTTTCTACAGCCTGTGGCCTGGTCTGGAAACGGGTTCCCCAAGTTGTCGCTTCGGGTTGTTCTTAATTTTTTGTTTCTTTTTTTTCATGAATCAAATGTGAGAAAATGGCTCTCGCCTGAATATTGCAGCAGCTGGGGCAACTTCCTGGATATCAAAGCTTAAAAACTCTTGTTTATAGGAGGATAAAGTATGTTTTTATATCTATAAAATAGTATTTACCTCTAATATGAGATTTTTCTGAGGTTATAAACAAGTCGAGTTAAAGACATTTATTATTTTAAAAATCCTACGAAGAAAAATGATACCTAATATTATATTACACAGACAGGATGTTATTATAACCACCGCTAAATATTATCTTACCAAACTTTCATAAAAAAAACCTATTAACACTTGTTGCCAAACTGAATGCTAATTAATAAAAACAAGCAAAAAGAGCGCCAACATGAAACCCGTTCCGATGAAAGTGAAATGCTAAAACAAAGAAGAAAGCCCAAACATTTTTTTGATTTTGTTTTTTTGTATTTTACCTGCTACATGTTTTGGACAAAGAGAAAAACAAAATCGATAATTAAAAATAAGCCAGGCGCTAAAAATAAAATTATGCACACACTCTCACACATACACATACTCCGGGCAAACACATTCTTATCTGCACCTGTATCTATGTGTGGCTCATAAATAAATCAAGTGTAAATTGAACACAAATCCGACTCAAAGAATAACGACGAGAGTGGGGGGGGGGGGGG